>JAMKCH010015180.1:0-82977 GCA_023653785.1 Ophioderma brevispina | reverse complement strand
ACGGGTGAAATGGTGGCCTCAGAGATGATTGCACTGGATACCTACCATCAATAACTACGGCACCAAAAACTATCAATAGGACAAGGCCTAACTCCTAAACACGCAGTGCTGCTGAGAGAGATTGGGTTGATTTCTGTAAAAATAATTTTCTTTTCCCTTTTTATATAAAAATTAAAGGATGGGTGAGCCTGTTATTTTCCGACTAGCGGCGAGCCTTTTAGTCCGGATTCACCTACAGGCATGCCAGACCTTATCAAAACTCCATTATCTTTCATATACGTCCCCGAGACAAGAACTAAAATCGATTTTAATAGATCTACAATATCATTACTGGTAACAGCATAGATCTACTAACTCAAGCTGCAGATCATAATCTACTGGCAATCCTCTCTATTTGTCTTTCACTAATTTATATTTTTAGCTAGTTTTTTCCCAATATCTAAAAATAGGCTATTGCAGGAGCATTAAACATAGCCTTGACACTGTCAATTGGATATCACATAATGACCTCATCTATGGTGCAATCTTTAACTTGCTACCGGAAAATACTGGAAAATATATCATTACGTAGCTCTTCTCGAAAGAACCTCTAAGCATAAACACATTGCACATTCTCAATATAGCCTAGGGGATTACCAATTGTTCTCTTGCTCGATGAAAATAAGGTTTCGCGGCCATAACCTTTTCTCTAGTTGCATACAGAGATAAAATAATATGTAATATAAAATGAGGAGACAAAACAACTTGATAGTGAAATATTTAATTTGATCATTAAGAGATCATCAATCACTAATTGAATATTTGGTTAAATCCTGCCTATGTCCCAGAAACCTCATGAGCAGCAAAAGCCACAAGCTATTCTGCACTTAAGGTGATTTATTTTTTCAATTAGTCCACCTTCGCAGCGAACTACAACGGGGTGCTCATCTTAAGACGGGTGAAATGGTGGCCTCAGAGATGATTGCACTGGAGACCTACCAATCATAAATACTGGCACACAAAACCATCAACTAGGACAAATGTGGCCTAACTCCTAACACGCATGCTGCGAGAGAACTTTGGGTTGAATTTTCTTGTAAGAATAATTTTCTTTTCTTTTTATATAATAGATTAAAGGATGGTGAGCCCTGTTAGTTTGCCGACTAGCGCGAGCCTTTAGTCGAGTCTAACAGGCATGGCCAGACCTTAAATCAAAACTCCATTATTTTTCATAACGGTGTGTTTTTGAAATTCTTTGGTCTTCATATACGTCGAGACAAGAACTAAAATCGATTTGATATATCTAAAATATCAGTACTGGGTACTGCATAGATTTACTAACTCCAGCTGCAGATCATAATCTACTGGCAATCTCTCTATTTGTCTTTCACTATTTATATTTTAAGCTAGTTTTTTCCATATCTAAAAATAGGCTATTGCAGAGCATTATCTAGCCTAACACTATCCATTGATCTCACCATTAATACCTCAACTTATGGTTGCAATATTTAACTGCACCACACATGGAAAAGTCCATAGCTATTTACAGTAGTTTTTTTCATTTCAGTTCTTTTTATTCTGTGTGACTTCAAACCAGGAACAAACACAAAACAGAATACATAAATTGTACAACTTATTTCCATTGTGGTCCATGATGAGCCTAACATATACAGAACTGAAGATATTGCACTTTACCATATGAGAAGCAAGCGATAATAAAGAAAAAATATTAGCACCAAATATACATAATACATATAACTAACCAACAATGATAATCTAGCAAAACATTACACCAACTTGATTTGAAAAATCCCCATACCCAGTGAATCAATTGTAAACATAGATGGACTTCTCAGGTTTTGCAGATGACATTGAACACTTGATGTTTGACTTCCTTTTTAAAGATATTTTGACATTTTGGTTTTGATTGCATAGAGGTAGGGAGATGATTTCCAGATATGTGATGGACTATATAAAAAAGATTTCTGACCATGAGTACCATAAAAGGTTTTTAAACAGGGCAGAAGCACGTGACCTTGTGGAGTAACTATGTTTTTGATGACCTCTAGAAACACCATCTTGGAAGGTACACAGGCACTTAGGCCAATTAGTGTCGGAACATGTGATTGCATCATTATCTGGTGAACCTCGAATTTGGTTGGGAGCCACTTGAATTCCTTGAACTCTTTTGCTCCAATATGTGATCTGGGAGTCAGATTGAGAACATTTCTGATGATTTGTTTTGAGTGACTTTAAGTTTTTTGTTTTGTTTGTTTTTACTAAGCCGATACCAAGCGCAACAAGCTAGTTATAATGGCCATTGCAATAAGAGCTGAGACAAGCAGCTTTTTTGCTGTACAGGTTCAAAAATCTCCCCTTCTATAGATAAACTTAAGTCTAGAGTTAGCTTTTTTAATGATTTTACCAATCTGTTTAGCTATCCCCATCTAAGACTGATGAATCTAGACCAGTTTTGATTTCTGATTTGGGAGTAATAAGTGGATTCTCCACACCTGATGCTCAGCTCTGAGTGTCTCGCAAGTTTTCGTTTTGAGCAACAGGATGACTCTGTCCTTCCCCCAGATGTAAAGGGAGAAGCTTGTTTAATCAACGAGGCCAGTCATTAACAGCTCAAGTTCCAAACTGAGCTGCTCCTGAATGACATTAACATCACTCATGCGAGACCATCAGAGCCGAGTCATCAGCATAAGAAGTACTTACAGTTAACGCGAAATCAATTCGTTGACATAGATTAAAACAAAAGTGGTCCAATATTGAGCCCTGAGGGACCTCCGCATGTATAACTTTGGGGCTGAGATAGATACCACCAATGTTAACAACCTGTTTTCTGCCCGAAAGATATGAGTCGAACCATTTAATGGATGGATTCTTTCAGCCAGGCCGATTGCTTTCAACTTGCCGAGAAGGATCTTATGATCCACCGTGTCAAACGCCTTTTGCAAATCCAGGACCACCATACCAAGAAAATTGGCCTTTATCCCATTCCTTCCGTATGTGGTCTGACAGGTGAATCAAGCAAGTTTCAGTTGAAAAGGAGCGTCGAAAACCTGACTGAAATTCATAAGGAGCGACTCATTCTTAAGGTATGTTTCCAACTGGTCATAGACAACTCTCTCAAAGATTTTTGAAATCACACTCAAGATGGAAACTGGACGGTAATTACTAGCCTCTGTTTTGCTATTCTTTTTATAAATCGGCACCACTCTAGCATTTTTCATATCATTTGGAATAGCACCAGACATAATAGACAAGTTAATGATATGAGTAAGAGGCTTAGAAATCACGGGTGCAGCATCCCTGAGGAATTTAGCAGGAAGATTGTCAAGACCAGTAGATTTGGCAACATTGGTTTTGGCCAGCAAATCGTAAACATGACTTTAACTTCAGAAAGATTAAATGCATTTGGTGTAACATGTTTCTCTTGTTAAAAAATTAAATACAGAATCCAAACCATATCTGCCCTTGCCCAATGGGAGTTTGCTGACAAGAGATGATGCAACGGTATAAAAATTGTTGAATTTCTCCGCCACAGTTTCCCTATCAAAGCAAATCTCACCATCAGACTCGAGCCCAATACTGCTTGAATTCTGGGACACATTGTTTGAAGCACCCAAGTTTTTCAAAACATTCCAAAGTTTTTTAGGATTATTTAATATTATCTTCAATTTTGTCTTTAAAATACTAAGTTTTTTGCTTTTTTTATTTCATATTGCACCTTATTTCTGAGCTTTCTGAACTCGGACATCTTACCAGGATCTTTTGATTTATTGTAAGTGCGCAGTAGCTTTTCTAGAAAGACCTCTAGCATAACACATTCGCATCATTCTCAAATATATAGCACTGGGGAATTCCATTTTTCTCTTGCCTGTGGAAATACGGTACTTTCTCTGCCAGGAATCTTTTCTCTAGTTGCATACAGAGATAAAATAATATTTTAATCATAAAATGAGGATACAAAAACAACTGTGCACAGCTGTTTGACCCCATTCAATTGTCTCCTTGGTTTTTTGGCGCATTTAAGCATGCGACACAATTTTGGACAACTGATCTCATATAGGGACATGGCCAATAGCTCTTACTTCTGCAAAAATCAGGAAAATCCATTGCGGGAATCTCGCCATATAGGCCCGACAAAGTTCATATTTGTATGTTCACAGCGCCCTCTATATGTTTATTCCCCTTAGAAGACGTGTAAACTAAATTTTTATGAAAAATCATATTTGCCCGCAATGAAATTTCATCAATTTACATATGATGTAGTTAGTGGAATGAATACTCCGTATTAGTTCTCAAAAGTGTGTCGCCGTTGATTATTTTGTTTGATTCTCGTTATAATAAATGAGACTTTCAACAGCTGTGTGTGATAGGGAATATTTAAATTCAAAGTTCAAATTAACAGTCAAATGGCAAAAGAAGTATTTGCTGTTTGTACGCTTTTGCCATTTGCATGTGTATATGTGTGTTGTGCATGTGCACATGCACAGGTGCAGTCCTAGATGTCAGGTTTATTTTGGAAGGGGCTGATTCTGAAAAGGAGGACTTGTTCCTTGTAGTCCTTTAATTCTTTAAACAGTCATTCCAAGGCTACATACCTGCATTTCGTTTTAATGATCCCAGAAGTCTCCTTTCCCCATTCTGGTTTGTTTGCTGCCATTCAGCAATTTCAACCGCCAGAGTAAAGTGCTATGTTTTCTGTTTTACTGGAAACAACTGGAGTATTAACTAAGGCGCAAGTAATGCTTATTGAGAACTCGATTGAAGATATTAATGCAGTGTACACTTAAAATTTCTGACAATCTTAATGATTTTTGTAACTATGGTAACCATGAAACAGTACATCTTAATTGACCAGAGTGAAAGTTTCCTCACACATTGTAGAAATGAACATTGATAACAAAACAGTATTTTGTGAAATAATTAATGTTAATATTTAAAACATGTGCATATGTATGGTTAAGAGTTATAACCTGCTGTACTGATAGTAAACATTGAAAAATGGCTGCTAATATGAGTATATCAGACTGCAAGAATAGTTCTACTATAGGTAAGTGATTTTGAAGCATCAGATATGCTGTATTCTCCAGCAGAGGATGTGTTCTACAGAGCTGTCATGCCATGCATTATGGTAGTTGGTTTGCTTGCTAATTCTGCTTTCATCTACACCGTGTATCGCATTCCAACCTTGCACACTGTGACCAATGCCTACCTGGTTAATGTTGCAATTGCTGATATGATCTTCATAGAAGTCGTTTGTGGTAATATGGTATCGCAATACTTCATGTCGCCTTTGAGAAACAATTTTAACTATGGACAGTTGGGATGCATCCTTAGTAGAGCTGTACCTGGTATCTGGTTTTTTTTTACACATCTTTTATAATTAATCAGTTGTGTTGCAACAGAGCGATTTTATGCCATTTGTCACCCTTTACAACACAAGACAGTTGCTGGGAAATCTCGCACCACTAAAATTATAACTGCTGCCTGGGTAAGTGGAGTTTAAGTGCTGTTGTTGCTTTACTACCACATACGTCTTGGTTTGAAACATACTGTATCATATGGCCTACTGGAGACGAATATTTGTCACTGCCAAAGAAAATTTCTCTTTGTGTTCCTCTGCCAGGCTACCCTATAATTGTTGCTTATATTTGTGATTTTATTATTTATTTATTAGCATTGATTCTTAACTTTATGATGTATGGCAAAATCATCGAAGCTCTGACAAAGCGAGCTTCTGATCAAACTGAAGTGGTGGGCACCAATCAGAACCAGGCAAAACATTTACGCAATCAGGTTGCACGGCTTTTGATTATCAACGGCACAGTATTTTTTGTCTGCATGACACCCTATGAACTTGTAAATGTGAACGGTATGGTAGCCCAAATCGTAGGCTCATCTGTGATCTTTACCAATGTCCGTATTGGACAACTATTAGTTATCGGCATGTGCCTGGTCTTCATTAATTCTTAAGTTAATCCGTTCATATATGTGTCATGTAGTTTCATCTACCGCAGTGCTTTTCTGAAGGCTTTTGGTTTCAGAACATGTCGAATCAGGAAAGGTTCAGAAACTTAATTTCCCAAGTGAGGCAGTATCAGCAGCTGTATTTAAAAATATGCCCAAAGAGAAATAACCATTGTAAGTACAACTTAACTGGGTGACATCTTACCAGTAGGGAAATCAGGACTTGGAGAATCTACTTTATGATAGTTAAGAGAGTCGTGTGGTGTTGGAATGCTGCAGACAGACAAAGTGTATATTGTTTAGTCCACCTGTCCAGCTTTCAAGATCAAGTCATGTAAGTCATTGTGAGTCAAAGAATGTCCTTAACTAATTCTGTAGCTATCAAAAATGTAGATGTAGTTGTGTATACATTACTTCTAGAGACCTTTCATCAATAATGTCAGAGGACAATGAGAAATTATAGACTGACTTTATAGAGATTTTTGTGCTATTTTTGTGCCCATGTCTGCCATGTCTCCTTTGAGGAATGATGTTAATTATGGACAGTTTGGATGTATTTTGACTAATCGCGTTTTATCTGCCATTTATTTGTCACATCGTCCCTATTAATCACATGCGTTGCAGTGGAGAAATTATATGCCATTACAAACAGAATGTGGACTAGAAAATCTCGTTCCCACTAAGTCATTCATAAACATAATCATTGCAGGAGGCTAATTAGCTTCTGCAATTTCGGTAATACCAAAATATTCAAATTTCATAGCGTACTGTATGTATGGCCCGATGGTGGAGATGAAAACATTTAGTTTTTCCAAACAAAAATTTCTGTTACTGCAGTTCTTGCCAGGCTAACCTCTCAATGTGATGAAAATTGTGATTATTATGTATTTCTCATTATTGGTCGCCATTTTAATGATTATGCCAAAATCGAGTATGCCACCCGATCACCAGGAGCAATGGGTACAATGGAACACGGCGGCAACAGGACACGCCAATAGCGTGGCCGGCTTTTATCATCAATGGAACCGTTTTCATTGTCTGTATGACCATCCATGAACTTCTAAATGGAAACAATATGGTAGCAGAAAATTACAGGAAACCAATGATCTTTACCAGTGTCCAAATTGGACAACTAGATGTGACAAGTATGTTGCTTATGTCTAATAAACTAAGTGCCAAATACATTCATTATATGGTGTGCAATTCTAGTATTGCAACTGATCCAGAAGACCTTTGGTTAAAAAAAGACAGTCAGGAGCTGGATTTTAAGACATCCATAAGAATAAACACAGTAAGCATTGATGTGATGTATAAGTTAAGAATTTTCACAAATGGTGGAAAGGGGAAGGAAATCAAATATTTGTTCAGTAAATCTTTCTAACTACAACAATCTGTTGTTTTAGCTTGAATACAAAACACATTGGATCCAAGGACAAGTGACGCACCTGCACCCTTCAATCGCTGACATGATGGCAAAACAAGCTCTAAAATTACATAACAAACTTGAAATACCTGTTACAGATTTCAAAGTAAATAACTACATCAGAAACATGCAATTATTCCTAACTACTTGTGGAAAGGGGAAAATCAACTTTTGTTCAGTACATCTTTCACTCTTAACTACAACAACTGGCTTGTTGTATCTAAATACCAACCCACATGTTATCCAAAGGCAACATGATAAGGACTGACTTGCTGGCAAAACAAGCCTTAATTTGAACATCAACAAACCTGGAAATACTTGTTACAGATTTCAAAGTTAATAACTACATCAGAAACAAGTGGCAATTATTCCTAACTACATGCCTTGCAAACAATTGTTTGAACCACAAAAATTCGGGTTTGATCAAACGAAGGATAGCCATTGTTAACATGGTCTCATATTGGGCATACATACATACCTGATACATCCCTTGTAATTGTATTCCCACTGTTAGTCACATACTCATTAACTACATTTACTTTGCTCACACATGCAAGAAATACTACAGTGTCCCAGATAAGAAAACAGTTCATTATGGAAAGCCTCTTAAAGTAATACATTTTCTGTAGGGGGCTGATTTGTACAAATATTTCTAATAATGGTCTTTTCTAATAATTATATTGTTCATAAATCTTGTTCATTCTTATAGTTGTGGGTGGTTTTAATGTTTGTGTAAAAATGTTGGATATTGTAAAATAACTGCCTTGACACAATAGTGTTGAGGTGTCGCTAAATTCTAACACCTTATATTATTGTGATCGTACCACCCTCCACTAGCATTTTTCAATTGTAATCACTTAATGTAGATGTAAATATTTAATGATTTGGATGCATCATACATATAATTCCCAAGATGTTTCTTGAAAGCCACAATGTATAGGTCGCTTGTAAAGCCACTCGATACAGAGTTCAGTGCCTTCTTGATTTCCGTATTTTTCAGCCCCAAATAATTTGGAAACAGGTTCTCAGAGTCGGTTGTTGAATCCTCGGGACCCCACTTCGCGCTTGACGTAATTCAGCTCCCATCCAGCTTCTTGTCTTTACTTGATAGGGGTCTCATATTTGCACTTCTTTCGAGTTAGTTTGCCCTTGTAACGTTCTTCTGCCGGTACTCAATGACAACACTTTTCTTTCACAGTAGAATAGATAGTGACATCTGGTCTCGGTGGATGTGTGACTATTTCTGGCGGGAATTAATGGGTCATTGTCTTAATCCCACACTCAGGAGTCCAGTGTTCACTGTTTCTGGATGCATCCTGCCTTCTTTTCCCCAGCTACGAACATTGCAGGGTAGTGAGTGCCCTTGTCTGACTTGAGCGACTATGCCAGTTTGATTCTGCTTGTATCCTCCTCTTTTTTTATAATGGTGTTCTTGCACGAGGTGACTGGCATCAGCTGATGGACAACCTCATGAAGGACTTGTCATGTCTCCAGTTGTACATTCCCGATTTGAAAGGAAGAAGTACTGGCAACAGTTGAATATGGCATCATAGTGCAGTTGTTATATCTATGAGGACGCTCGTAAGTCCCCCACTCAATTCAATATTAAATTATCGTGTGAGAGGTAAGACCTAAATCTGCACCAAAGAAATCATTTCGGAACATCATGAATAATGTGTCAATGAAACATACTTTTGTCATTTATTTCCAAATATATACTCCCCGCCCTTAAAAAAATCGAACGATGTGAAACGTGGACTCAAACTTGCTTTCAATGAACGCGCCAAGCAAGCTGGATAAATCTCTCAAACGTCCACATCATGCTTCGTTATACAAATGACATTACGGAAACAGGTCATAAGCAAACACATTACGCGAACAACGCTCCTGGCATTATTATTATAATTCACCTACATACCTACATACCTTTTCTAATACAGTAATTTACATAATCGTTCGGATTTTTTAGGCGGGGGAGTATAATACATGTATTCCTTGTAACATAATTCATGTTAATTCATCAGCTTAGTAACCATGTCAAAATAAAAGTTTTATATCTGTATGCACCTTTAGGCTGGTTTAATACAAGGGCTGTCAAATAACATTATGAATTGCTAGTCAAATAAGCTGGTAGTGCCTTTGCGTGGTAAAACATAATGAACAAAGAGTGTGATTTCCTGGAGGTAGGTTGGCAACCTTCTTACAGACATGGGAAATGAAGGATATAGACTGAATGATTTGGATTCTGATACTTTGAGGGGTTGTTGTGTCTTGCTTAGAAAGTAGGTTAGTAGCTAATGCCAAACAAAGGCTACATGCAATTGTCCGATTTGGGTGGGAGCGAGCCTCCTCACCCTCAAGGCAACGTTGTCAGCAGCTCGCCAGGGCCCCCACATTGATTGATGGGGATAGGAAAGGTTATGGTAAAGGTTTGAAGACCTACTGTTCTGTATTGAACAATGACTTCGGCTGTAAGCATGGGTGTTACCGTTGCCATATCTTGTATCCAGTTATGACAATATTTTTATGATGAGCTTAGACAATGCTAGACCAGGACAGATATGCCATATTGTTATCCACTACAATTTAATGAACACAAAATTTTGCCAAACAACTAATCTTTAAGAATTATTCTTTTTTTTTCAAGAGCTGGCCATTCATTAGGTTGGATGAAAAAGTGATCACAGTGGCATTAAAAGGGGTATTTCGTGATCCACGCCCCGTCCCTCCGATCTTAATTAAATAAATTGAGATTTTTTATGTCATCTGAACTGTATTGCCCTTAGTAGAGTATGTGTTACCGAAAGCAAAACAAACAACCAAACACCCACAACACCCCCCACCCACACACACACCCCCCCCCACACACACCACTTGGTTGGGTGTTCGATAGGTGACACTAGTCCGAAACCTACTTATCGGGGGACAAACAAATGTCCCCGATCAGTAGGTTTCAGGCTTGTTTGTGTGTTTTGCCATGTCCCTATCAGGGGTTATGGGCCAGGAAAACACATTGGGTGTGTTTTCTAGCCACCCCAAAACGGGGCGTGGGTCAGGCCATTTTAGGAACTTTTAGACATAGGGCTATCCCCTGTTATAGTTCCTACGATAGGGGACGTCCCCAGTTTCTCAAATGTCCCTGATCGGAGGTTTTAGTCTAGAAAATGTCCCCGATCGATGTGTTTACAAGTTCACAACACATACAACACACACACACAGTTTGTTTCCAGTATGCCGTGTGGCATTTTTGCCCCCTAATAAATCTGCAGTCAAATTAGCTTTGCAATTTTTTGACTTACCTTTTTGGGCCCAATTTGAGAGTAAAGTTCTTACAAAATAAACAATAAAAAAACCCGCATTTTGGATTTAGGTTTTGGACTACCACAGGAAATTGTTTTTTTCGAGGTCTAATCTGACGTTCAGATTTGATATACTTATAATTCTGTATTTCTTCTGTAATAGACAATATACACACATAGCCTACGAGACTTAGTGATATAAACATTTGCTTCATAACACAAACACAACCACCAATCAACTTAAATGTTGGAAATAACCTTTTCTCGAGTACACAACTAGTACACCATAACTAAAGATCAGGTGCTAGAGCACAAACTAGTCGTCTGAGTGACATTTGCTAAGGTTTTTTACTCCACATTTCGCCATAGTTAGCCTGAGCTGTGGCACCCGATACCATTTGAAGTGCATTGACATCCCTTGAACCAAACTATACTGGTTCTACAGACCTTACACAGGATAGTTACTAATTGTAGCAATCATGACGAAGAAAGCATAGAATAGATACTGATGTGCTAGCAACTTCAAAACATGGCCTTTGAGAAAATAATGGTTTCATTGCTGTGTTTGCGTGTCCAATAGGTTTTTTGGCTATTTTAAAAAGCCTTCAGTAAAACAGTTAGCGTTTAAGATATAAATCAAAATATTGATAGCACTAGCTCATGCATTGATAACTTAAAGTTGAGTCGCTTATTTAAAATTTTCCATGGTTCAGTAAAGACTCCATTAGAAGTTGAATTACATGAAAGCGCTGGTATTTTATATTTGGCTGTAGAAACTATAAAGGAAAATTTGTGAAGTCTGTGAGCGTCAAAGTTAGTAATTTGATGAAGGGGTCTAAAGTGATTTGATGTCGTTACCATGGTTACAGGCAAGACAAATCAGATGGAATTGATTACGTGAATAGCTCTGGTAGTAAATTGCTGGAGAAATGTAAGAGAAACAGATCAGTCAATGTACAAAGTATAGTTTGGTTGGAGTGCAATCTCAAATTTATTGCACAGAAAGTAACATTTAGATATGGCTCGCAATAACAGTAAGTCCTAATATGCCACGACTCGTTCACTTTCTATTTATTCAGGATGTGATTTGGAAGCATAACTATCTCTATTCCTCCGAGGTAAAGGATATATATAACAATACATTGTTGCGCCCTGCGTTAGTAGTGTGGTAGTTGTCTTCTTTGCTAATTCTGTCTGCGTTTCATCTACAACTGGGGTTCGCATTCCAAGCATGCACCTGTGGCCATGCCAACCTTGTGTAATATAGGCAATTGCTATATGATCTTCGTAGGAGTTGTTTGTCCGGTTCATTTCCTGTCTTCGTACTTAATGTCTCCAGTGCGAGGTGAACTTTCCCCCCTTATGGACCGATTGGGGATGTTAATCAGGTTGCTCGGCTTTTGATTGTCATGTGTGTCTGTGTTAGCTTTTTTCTGCTTGACGCATTTCAGTTTCTAACATCCATGATTTATCATGGCAATTACAGGAATTGTTGTATTTAACAGAATTTCAGTATTGATCAGCTACAAATTATCACTATGAGCTAGTAAAATCTCAATTTCCCTTGGCACATTCAGTAGCCTTTTCATTCAACCAATGTATTTAGAAAATTTACCCCTGGTTTTATGGTATGATATATGATACCCAGGTCACACATGTCAGTTCATGTCAATTTAAGTACCAAGTACAACCACTGAACTGTGTCCTTTAATGAGCTTTTTTGTAATCTAGTTGTATTGTAGGTGTTTGATGTTCATTACCCCTTAATTACCCTTCATAGATGTAGCATGTAGCTCACTATCTATCGTAGTTGCATTCATGAAAGCTCTTTGTTTCAAATCTGCCAAAAATATTCAGTTAAACAGACCCTAAGTAGGAAAAAGACCTGCTCGTATTATGTGAGAAGACAGTATTTAGTAAATACCAAGGACCCCAACAGATTTAATTTTAGGTGAAGAATTAAAAACTCAATTCCTATAGATAAGTTGATATGTGACGTCAACGCGGGCAACGAACAAAGGCACGTCTGGCAGTATGCGGGAGACATGCAGGGCTTGTGCTTAAATTCGCGCTCAATTCAGGCGTTGATAAGGCTATTGAATGCTGTTAAACTGTATGGGCATACTTTTCGCATCTCTACATGTCACAAGACCAGGGGTACTCACTTGTAGTGTGGGATGATGTATTCCCGAAGGATTTTCATGCTAACATTGATTTTGTTGCTTGTTTGAGTTTCAAGAGGACTAACTGTCAGAAAAATTATGGGGGTGCAATTTCCTACTGTTCCCCCTTTTTAAAGGGGAAAATTTAGTACAGGGAAAGATTTAAAATCGAGCTCAAATTGTGTTTTAATGTACACTAACGCGTCTCGTCTTGTCATAAGGCTAGGAAAAAAGTCTAATGTGACCAGGTCCAACCTTTCGTTAGTTAAAGCCGTATAGTCCCATAATGGTTCACGGTCACCCTGTGGGTAAATGCTCCGATGTTGTTTGAAAATGGTTTTGTTCAAATGATGCCTTTGTGTCATAATGAAACAGGAAAAGGCATTTTAATTGATCTTTTGATAATCACCATTGCGACAGCCATGGAAAGTTCTGGTGACCCCAGAGACATGTAGACCCTTGCGACATTTTGATATTAAAGCCATACCAAATGTCACCCACTGTAAAATAATACATTTTTGAGAATTTTTGAACAAAATCTGAGCATGGGTAAATTTTACCCCAGGATGACCCTTAAACCATTATGTGGCTATAGCGTTTTAACTAAAGGTCGGAACCTATGCAAATATATACCTTTATAATCCTTAAGGAGAGAACCTGTTATGTAATTAAAACACCATTTGACTCGATTTTAAATTTTTCCCTGTATAACATTTCCCCCCTTGAGGAATGGGGCAGCAGTCGAAATTTGGCACCCCATCATTTTCTGACTGTTCTGGTCCCTTTGAATGAAAAAAGCAAAAATCAACTTTGTCACCAAAATCCTACGGGACTGTTTCATTGACAACCGACCACACTATTGTTGTTTTGTACATTGATGTCACTTATCTATACATGTATAGCTTTTATGGCATCACTTAGATTTCTGGTGTTCAACTGACCAAAACTGCAATGATGATTATCATAAATTTGGTAAGTGGTAGTGATGAACACACGTATTACCTATGTTATCTGGGGGGGTTTGCTCACAAATGTCGTGTGTCATTTGCATATTAGTTATGATTGGCTAATACAAAAAGGTAACTTCTGTAGAATGCAATGGCGATTTACATGAACTTGGTATGTGGGTTAGTGGGCGGATAAAAGTACTTCCATATCATCTATCTATACAAAAAAAAGTAAAGGATGAACCCAATGTTTATTACGAAGTTTATTCTTAGGTCCAAAATCACATGTTATACATCCTTTTATTGAAGAAGGGTGCCCATCATGGTTCAATGATCTCTCTTACATGGAAGCATACCACTAAAACACCTGATTACAATTTTTGATTTGAGATAAAATCGGTCCAGTTGTTTGGATTTTAAAAGCAAAAATGTGTACAAATTGGTTAATATATGGTCGATCACATTTGGAGACATTTTTGTTCATAGTCATATCTGAAGTGAAAAGTGAAGATGAGCCAATGTTATTGAAGGGGCATTTCGTGATCCACAGCCTCTTCCCCCGACTTGCCTAAAAAGTTGAGATTTTTATATCATCTGAATCGTTAACATTAGTAATCCTTGTGTACCTAATCTTACAAGCAAATTCGGTCGTATCTGTAAGAAATTCGCAATTTTGTATTTCTGTCCGTAAACGGACAGAAATGATAGCATAGTGGCCTAGGACCGTCGGAAACAATCATTTGCCCATAAGGCAAAACCGCAAGGTCGGGATCAACTAAGAAGTTGTGAATAAGCTTTTCTCCAGGATATCTAGTGTACAATGGATAAAACAGAACGTGCTGGAATCACGAAGTGCACATTTAAGAAGTTTGATTCTTAGGTTAGGTCCAAAATATACATGTTATACATCATTATTATTGAAGGAGGGTGACCCGATCTTGGTCCAATCATATCCTTTACATGTAAGCATACCACTAAATACTTCTGACTTTATGAGATAAAATCGGTCCAGTTGTTTGGATTGTACAAGCAAAAATGTGTATAAATTGGTTCGCACTGCTTGTGTTAATAAACGGTCGATCAAATTTGGACACATTTGTGTTCATAATATCAAAATGAATCCTATCTCGGGCCTTAAATTTTGCTCTGAGAAATATAGGCAAACCTTTTACAGATGTGGCTGACTTGAGAGTATTTAAGAGTGTTATAAAAAGTCAACAATTAACATCAGTAAAGATTTGTAAGAATCGGAAAATCTAGAAGATGTTTTCAACAACACTGGTGTACCCAGCATTTTACCTTAAAAGGTAGTTGGTTTACTTGCAAATTCTGCTTTCATCTACACTGTGTACTGTATTCCAACCTTGCGCACTGTGACCATCACTACCTGGTTAATGCGGTAGTAGTCCCGAGGAAGGGGTTCTCAACAAAAATGACCATACGGGGGCGTGCCACAGACATTGGTCTCATTTTCAGCCTTCTGGTATATCAATGACCCCTTTTTTCATGCCAATTTTGGTATAGCAATGGGTCGGGTTTTTTGTTCAAAATTTTCTAAAATTTATTGGAAAATTAGTCAAATTTTGTTAATCGGAAGCCAACATTTTATTTAAAAATTGGTGGAAAATTAGTCAAATATTCTCAATCTGATGCCAAAATTGTCCAAAAATGTTTTTAAAATATCAACATTTTTACGAAGAAATGACAAATTTGGGTTAAATTTGGTCACTAAAGAGGGACCCATAGCTATACCAGAGATGTAAATTTGGCCTCAAATTTGCATCTCTGGTATAGCTATGGGTCCCCCTTTTGGCAAAAATGGTATAGCTCTGGGTCCTACGTCCTTACCCAAACCAAACCAAAACTTGAGACCCCGGGGTAGTAGTCTACTTCGATTAGAACCTTTTTAAGGTAGAAAGATCCTAATCAAAAATGTGTTTTCCTTAAAGAAATCAATTTTCTGTTTTGTGCAGTTTTTAGTCATTTCAACCATGAAAAATCTAAAAATGCTAATTACCGTATTGTAATAATGTTTGTTTCCTTAGCAAGGTCTTTATACCTTCAGTTATTTTGCAAAAACGCACAGAAATTAAAACAATAAACACTCTGTTCTATAGGGTTAGGGAAAGTAGTGTAATGGCTACAAGAACACTGGTGATGTTAATTGACAGTGAGTATCCGAACAACTATTTTCACCTATTTCTCAGTTTCTATTTTTGGACCAAAGTGTCATATTTGATGCACAATATCTCCGGTTTCGTTACTTCAAATAAAATGCCATTTGGCAGAGCTGTTTATTAGATGACCCTGCCTGTACTGACATTTTTTATTTTTCAATAATCTTCCCTGATTGGAGTTATTAGCATTAAACATATTAATGAGCTGCAAAATTCACGTAATTTTCATATTTTTTAATATTAATCAAAACCTTCTCATGAATTAAATCGTCAGTACAAGGAAAATTGTGTAATTATCCTAAATACCCAGTTTTATGTTGATAGATGGTACACTTTGTTCAGGAGAGCGCATCAAAATTTCTTCAAAATGGCAACCATTAGTGGCCATATTTGATCTCTTATTTGCATAATCTAATCAGAACGTGTCGGATTGCACATAATTCCCCTTATAATTTAATATTATGCATGAAAATACATAAAAAAATGTTTAAATTAAGAATTTAGTTTGATTAGGATCTTTCTACCTTAACAGACGCATTCATCCAGAAATCGGGATGATTGTGTAATTAGCTGAATCGTCATAGTTGTTTTTAAATATTGTTTCATATTAATCATGTGCTGACAAGTATGTGACTGATTAAGGCTTTTCACACGGTTGTCTGTGGTCTTTTACAGTCACAAGGCATTTACATTCACGGGTGTGGAGGGCGCACAACACTAAATCACTCCACGTTGGGGGGAATGGTAGGTAGTTCCGGTAAACTAACAAAAACGTGTACACGTGAGATATTTTGCAGTACCTGTGGGGCCGGTTTCAGTGAGGCTGGGTTCTATTCTCATAAAAGTGAGGCAAAAGCGTATAGCTTGATCATCGCGAGATTATACAAAATTTGAACCTTCGATTCTTGTGGAGAGAAGAAACTAGGGCCTCGACTTCCCGCCCTGGTCGAAAAGGCAGACTATGAGGCATACACGTCGGCTCAAAATATGGTTGGCGCTGTTCATATGCCGTTTTTTAAAATTCTATCCTAGAATGACATCCAAAATTGCAAAATTCTTTGAAAGTTTCAGTTGGCTCTATAGAGAAATAGATTCAAACATGTCAAAGATGTTGTCACGCCGGTGCAAATCAGAGGGGCGGATTGGGATTTGTGTGTATTTCATGGCGTTATGTAAAGGATGAATGGCGTAGCCTAAGTGAATTTATTTTTAAAAGTTAGATAATTGGGTCTGGACATCAGTTTGTGAATGTTCGATGCCCAGCTCTAGCGAACAGTGCAAAAACTGATGCCCAGACCCCATTATCTAACATAATTTACGCAGCTCAGTTAAATCCGTCCTTCCCCCGTGCGTGCGTAAAATGTCATTTCTATTTTTTAACAATACAATTTTTTGGGGCGGCCCGGTTACATTATGCGCCCCTAACCCATTAGCATATATTAAAATCTGTTATGTAGAGTATAATAATAGGAATTAGTTTGTTATATGTATGACACACGGTGCCGAACAATCACTAATTTTTCAGGGGGGAAGAGTGTAGGGGGGGGGGGGGAAAGATTCCCCTGCCCCCCCCCCCCACCCGGGCTACGCCACTCTTCGATGGGTGCGGTTCTCTACATGGGAAACAGTTAGGGTATATGTTATGCCAAGTATGGCCGGCTAAATCCTAATACTTCGTACACTATTTTTTGGTCATAATATTTTTTAGTCTAATTTTTTCGGGAAGGGAAAAGTCCGTATGGAGTTTAACGGAAAGCTTTGTTTTCAACTGACAAATTTAGTTTAGGTGTTAGAAAAGCTATAAATATGATGAAAAGTTCATTCCTAAACCCTATGTTTTCAAGAGTTTGTAGAGTTTGTCAGTGACATTTTGTGAAACTGAGACTGACACGTACTAATTGCTTTGAGTTAGTGCGAGGAAGTTTGAAATTTATATTTGCTTAAGCTTTAAAAGAGATACTTTGAAGTAAAAATGTTTAAACTGAGGTTTTTCACTTGAACACTGAGTTTATGAAATAATTTTGAGAAACATGGTTTTCAACATTCAATCATTCTACTCATGCTTAACTCAGTTTATAAATGATAAACTTTTGCGAAAAATAATAGACTAATAAAAAAAGGTTTTGAACATCTACGTTTTTATATAGAATCCCTATTTTCAGGTTGATATACTAGATTTTGGTTAAATTTATTTTAAAAAATATTGGTTTTCAAGGTGCTAGGTAAAGATTTTCAATTCCAATGTTGAAAAAGTTCGGTTTTTCAATTTGATCAGGAAAACTCCTTTATCAACTCCATAGTTTTTCATTTGAATTGAAAAAAAAATATATATGAGGTACGGAGAAACTGGGGGAGAAATTGAAAAAAGTCAATCAAGCACGCCATTTACACACATTAGGATAACTTTGTCAACAACATTAACCAGTGACTGATGGAAAGGTTGGTAAATCTGTGTATATGGATTAACAGTGTTGTTCGAGGCTTTTGTATTTACGAATCATTCTCGTGTTTCTAGAGGTTTGTCTGAAGTCACCCCCAGGAAGACCGGAGGTGCACCCAAATTTTTCAAGATTCTTTTTGTTCGCGTGCAAGGTTATCTAGAATCTTGTTTGGCGTGTGATAGGTTTCTATCAGTTGTGCTCTCTTTCCAGAAACCTACTGGAGACTGATTGTAGGATATAAGCACTGAACAACATGGATAATCAACAAGCCACTGGTGCACTAGGAAGTTGTATTAGTGGTGTGACGCCCTGGAGTTTTGACTTCTGGGTCCAAAACAAGTATACCTTCTTCAGCGGTGGACAGGATGGAAGATCAATCCAGAGAGGTACTTTAAACAAAGATCTGTAGCAGTAGGTAATGTACTTTGCATAGATGAAAACCATAGTGCGCATCATGATCCGGTAGAGTTATATATAGAAGTCCATTGATGCAAATTGAGGTATTGCCTTCATTCCGTCAAGCGCCACTGCACAACATCATTACCAGAGCGCATGAACGGAATCAAGTATATACCTCATTGCATCAATGCGATTCTATATGAAAACGTCACATTTATCCGAGGTAGGAAAGGAAAATAATGGGCGAGGGCCCAGCCAAGCCCATTATTTAAGTTTGTTTGCGGCCGAGGATACAGTATGAGCCCATATGATACTGCAAACCCTTAACTTTTATTCATTACTAAAACTTGTGAGTTATAAAAAAAAAATGCATTTGCGACCCATCATGCGAAGACTGGGAGTAAATGACCAACTAGAATGCTTTATTTTAAATAATAGGCAGCAGATGTAAAAGAACCCTAATGAGGTCCTCTTGCAAAATGTTTATTTTGGACAAAGGAGAGCGTCTGTAGTTTTGCATTTAATATATACATACGTTGCTGAGCCTCGAGACGAACCTGCACAAACTGATGCCCAGACCCAATTATCTAACATAATTTACGCATCCATTTAAATATCCGTCCTTCCCCCGTGCGTGCGTACATGTCATTTCTATATTTTTATACTCGAAATGCGTCCGGTACCTTATGCGCCACTAAATCCGCCAATTGCATATATTAAAATTTGTTTAGTATAGTTAATGTATGGGCCTTATGTTGTTTATATGTATTGACACCCTTGCAGAATCACTAATTTTCAGGGGGGCAAGAGTGGGGGAAAGATTCCCCTGCCCCCCCCCCCCCCGGCTACGCCACTCTTCGCTGGGTGCGGGTCTCTACATGCAACAGTAGGTATACTAGTTATGCCAAGTATGGCCGGCTAAATCCTCATACTTCGTTACACTATATTTTTTGGTCATAATTATTTTGTATTATTTTTCGGAAATTCGTAGTGTTTACGAAAGCTTGTTTCACTGAAAATTTAGTTAGGTGAAAACTTTTTTTTTACTGAAAACTTCGTTTATCGAGAAAACTATAAATTGATGAAAATTCATTCATAAACCTACTGTTTTCAGAGTTTGTCTGTTTGGTCAATGATCATTTTTGAACTGAGAAGGACAGATACTCAATTGCTTTTTGAGTAGTGCCGAGATTTTTGAAATTATATTTGCTAAGCTTTTAAATGTATATCTTTAAGTAAACTTGTTTAAACTGATGTTTTTACTTGAAAAACTGAGTTTTTGAAATAATTTGATAAACCGGTTTTAAACAGTCAGCTTACTCATCTTTTAAACTCAGTTTTATCAAATTAAACTTTTGCGAAAAAATCGACTAATAAAATAAGTTTTTGAAACTCTACGTTTTCATATAGAATACCCTATTTTCAGGTTGATATACTAGATTGTGTTAAATTTATTTTTATAAAATATTTTTTCAAGTGATAGGTACAGATTTCATTTCCAATTTGAAAAAGTTCCGTTTTCCATTTGATCAGAAAACTCCTTATCAACTCCATAGTGTTTTCATTGAATTTGAAGAGGTCCGGAGAAACTGGGGAATTAAAAGGTCACTCAGTACCCATTTCACACATTAGGATACTTTGTCAACCACCCTTAACGATGCTTGATGGACATGTTGGTAATCTGTTGTATATTGACATATCCATTGTTGTTCAGAGCTTTTTATTTTACGAATCATTCTCGTTTTTTCTAGAGGTTTTTCTGAAGTCCCAGAAGACGGAGTTACAAATTATCTAAATTCTTTCGCGTGCAAGTTTATCTAGAATCTTTTGTTTTGCGTGCAGGTTTTATATAATTTGTGCTCGCTTTCTCAGATAACCTTACTGGAGACTGATTCGAAGGATATAATGCACTGAACACAATGATAATCAACATACACTGTGCCTAGAATTGTATTAGTGGTGTGCGCCCTGGATTCTGCTTCTGGTCCAAAACAAGTATACCTTCTTTCGTGACAGGATGGCGATCAATCAAAGGAGCGACTTTAAACAAAGATCTGTAGCAGTAGCTATTGTACTTGCATAGATGAAAACCATAGGCGAATCATTTATCCGGTAGACGTTTTTATATAGAAAGTCCCCCATTGATCAAATGAGGTATTGCCATTCATTCCGTCAAGCCGCCACTGCACAACGTCATACAGCGCATGACGGAATCAATTATAATACCTCATTTGCATCAATGGGACTTCTATATGAAAACGTCTACCATTTATCCGAGGTCGGAAAAGCTAAATAATGGGCGAGGCGCAGCCAAGCCCATTATTTTAAAGTTTTTTGCGGCCGAGGATACATTATGAGCCCATATGATACTGCAAACCCTTAATTTTTATTCTATTACCTAAAACATTTGATTTAATAAAAAAAATGCATTTGCGACCCATCATTGCAGAATAATGGGCAGTAAACTGACCAATCAGAATGCTGTATTTTCAATAATAGGCAGCAGAGTTAAAGAATCCCTAATGATGTCCTCTTAGCAAAATGTTTATTTTGGACAAAGGAGAGCGTCTGTAGTTTTGCATTTAATATATATCGTACGTTGCAATCTTAATCACACTCAGCATCTGAAGGCAAACAAAGAAGTGCAGATCGTAAATCAGAGCGGAAGATGTCTTTTTTGATGTTGCGAATTTTCCGAGTCTGCAACCCGCTTGCTAATTCTGCTTTCATCTACACTGTGTATCGCATTCCAACCTTGCATACTGTCACCAATGCCTACTTGGTTAATATGGCAATTGCTGATACGATTTCCATAGAGGCTTTTTGTGCTATTTCAGTATCGCAGTCCTTCATGTCTCCTTTGAGAAACAATTTTAACTATGGACAGTTGGGTTGCGTTCTTAGTAGAGCTGTACCTGGCATCTGTTTTTACACATCTTTTATATTAATCGGTTGTGTTGCAACAGAGCGTTTCTATGCCATTTGTCGCCCTTTACAACACACGACAGTTGCTGGGAAATCTCGCACCACTAAGATCATTACCACAGCCTGGAAGGTGGGAGTTTTAAAGTGACAGGAGGAGATTTTTTGGATGGGGGGGGGGGGATTCGTTGCAAACGAATCCCAATGAACGGGTTTCGTCTGGACTGGGTAACATTTTTGGCGATTCAATCTTTATGGGTCCACGACCACTCTTCCGTCTTCCCTTCGTGGACCCCATTGACAGGATAGCCACATTTTTTTAATTTTGTTTATCTATATATGGAATACTCTTGACCAAATAAGGTAACGCCGTGGCACAAAAAGCCCAATCTTGATGTGGTTGCGGTAGTTTTTACCAGCGCCCATGCTCCAGGGGCAGGTCTCCCTCACTAACCTCAAGGGCAGCTATTGATTTTTCTTATCTTTTTTGGACTTAGAATTTTCCCTCTAACCCACAGACTTCTATGCTCTAACCGGAAAAAATAATGAAAATTTTATATTAAAGAGACCACTATATCATAGTTCAGCTACCAGCGAGGATTGGTGTGCCAGATTTGCAATTCTAATCCTTGATACCCGGCCTTCATAACATAACATTTACGGGAATAAATTGCTACTGCTATTGTGGTCAGCAGTCATAATAAATAGCTCCGCTCTGGATGTCGCCACAACTTAAGCTCCAGGAGCATGAGTGGTGGTCAAAATCTCAAACTTGCTCGAAGGAACGAACAAGATTCAATTAATTGAACGGCCGTTTTGGATTTTGCCTGTGAAAGAGCGGCCTAGATTTACAACCTCAAAGCTGAAATTGGTCGTCTTTTTAGGAAAAACAAAATTAAAAGTGGATGAGACGAAAACGGTAATTTGGAGGAAGAATTGTAAAGAGCCAAAAGTTGGTCAATTTACACGCAAATACCGTCGTTTGGAAGGAATTAGTATGTGCCACATTCCAAAACCTATTTATGAATTCGCGCGCCTCAGGAAAATAAACTGCATGTTGAAGATGTGGTGCAGGAATACTGAATTTTCATCCCGAATTGTTTGTAATTGGTAAATATGGTAATGTAAAGTTTATTTTTTCATCATTCATGGCTACTGCCGTTAGGATAAATACTCGTTGTCATTTATGAAAAGTAACTTGGTTGAATCACTCAGACAGTACATGACAGTACATAGTACACAGTTCAGTTCCTAGATTTAATAATAGTAGGGGATGGGAACAGGCCCATAGACCCAGTCTCTCTGGCGAAATGGCTTTGAAGAAAAAAATCAAAATGGCAAGTTTGGCATCCTCCGCATTTATTCCTCACAGTATTTGTACTTATTAGGACGAATATCGATTGCACCCCCAAACAGAATCGAATGGCATTAAAGGCTTTAAAATGCCAGCGAAACATCATAAACCGGTTGCGAAGTCCGCACCTTTGGAAGTGTGCCAAATTCGCACTGGGGGAGAGAATTCACTTCACCCCTTTTTTCGATCAAAAACCATCAACACATGTCAGTTTTAAAGGCCCTTCATTAGCTAGGAGAAACAACTCGCATCACTGCGAAGAGTAGTTTAAATAAAATGGTAAATACAAGTGTACAATTTAACTTTCTAAAATTTAGAAAGTTCTCACAAAATTTCCATAGCGTTACGGAATCGTGAGACCTAGCTAATTCAGTACTGTAGCCTATTTTATTTACTAAATTGTGTTTTCGTAAATTGGCATAGAAATTCACTCAAAACTTCCTCAAATCACTTTATTTGAACTGAATATTGCATTTTGATTCAAAAATCTATATATTAATACCGGGGTGGTCTGTCTGTCTGTCAGTGTGTCTTGTCTCATCTGACAGCGTCTATTTTCTTGGAGACCGAGGGTCGCGCTTTCCTGAAACTTGGTGGGTGGGTACGGCGGTCCGGTAAGTACGTAATCCTGTTTCTAAAATTGAAAAAAATTGGTGTAAATTGAAACCAGTGTTTGAAAATTCTCAAGACTGGAATAATACTGAAAGGCATTGTGGGAAAATGGATGTGACCGTAGCGATTGCATGTTCACTTTTCCGTGTTTGCGAGCACCGAAGTACCCATCAAAAACGTTCAATTTTCTGTCTAGGTTCTATAGGTTCAGACCTATTTACGACACACACCCAGATACACATTCAAAGCAAAAACCTCCATAGAACAGGGGTAGGATTTCGTAGCAGAGTGCAAGAATCAGTCTTGATTCTCAAAAATAAATTTCGCGGGAATCTTCTAATTTGCCACTGTGTTAAATTCTAAAGTTTACGAGAATCAACATTGATTCCCACAAATCAATTTACAAGAATCTTTTTTTTTTTTTTTTTTTTTTCCGAACGAAGACAGAGTTTGTATTGGTTAGTGGATCAAAGGTCATCGGGTCATTCACAGTCAAAGAAGGTCAAATGGGGTAAAGGTTGGTGTATGGACATGAAACTTGGAGGGTGGGGTTGATTGTCGATGCCGAAATTTTTGAAGGTCACGACAAGGTCATTAGGGGTCATTCAAGGTCAAAGGAGGTCAAATGGGGTAAACATTGGTGTGTCCAGACAAAGCTTGGTGGGTGGGGTTGTTTGTTGCCGAAAATTTTAAAGGTTAATCCAAGGCCATCGGGGTCATCTTCTAATTTGCCACTGTGTTAAATTCTAAAGTTTACGAGAATCAACATTGATTCCCACAAATCAATTTACAAGAATCTTTACGAGAATCGATTCTCGGATTCTCGCTGAAATTCTAGCCCTGATAGAACCCCTTCGTTTTCCGGAGATATTTGAGATTCAGTTTCATTTACACACATTCGCTATGACGGACTGATAACCTCAATCTCTCGCGCAGTATCAATTTAGATAATATCTTTCGCAGTCTGTGACAAGACTACACCATGGGAAATACCAGACCGCCGTACCAATTTAGATAATATCTTTCGCAGTCTGTGACAAGACTACACCGTGGGAAATACCAGACCGCCGTACCAATTTAGATAAAATCTTTCGCAGTCTGTGACAAGACTACACCGTGGGAAATACCAGACCGCCGTAGTGTGTGGGTGCCCCTTGACCGAACGAAGACAGAGTTTGTATTGGTTAGTGGATCAAAGGTCATCGGGTCATTCACAGTCAAAGAAGGTCAAATGGGGTAAAGGTTGGTGTATGGACATGAAACTTGGAGGGTGGGGTTGATTGTCGATGCCGAAATTTTTGAAGGTCACGACAAGGTCATTAGGGGTCATTCAAGGTCAAAGGAGGTCAAATGGGGTAAACATTGGTGTGTCCAGGCAAAGCTTGGTGGGTGGGGTTGTTTGTTGCCGAAAATTTTAAAGGTTAATCCAAGGCCATCGGGGTCATTCAAGGTCAAATGGGATAAACATTGGTGTATGGACTTGGAACTTAGAGGGTGGCATTGATTGTTGATGCCAAAAATCTGAAAGGTCATGACAAGGTAATTAGGGGTTATTCAAGGTCAGAGGAGGTCAAATGGGGACAACATGGGTGTATCCAGAAAAAAAAATGGTGGGTTAGTGGATCAAAGGTCATCAAGAGTCATTTTTTTTTTTTTTTTTTTTACATTGGTATATGGACATGAAACTTGGAGGGTGGGGTGGATTGTTGATGCCGAAAATTTAAAAGGCACAGCAAAGTTATTAGGGGTCATTCAAGGTCAAAGGAGGTCAAATGGGTAAATATTGGTGTATGGATGAAAATTGGTGGGGTTGATTGTTGATGCCAAAAATCTTAAAGGTCACAACAAGGTCATCAGGGGTCATTCAAGTTCAAAGGAACCGCAAAACCAAGTTTCATTCAGGTGATCGCGAAACCAGGCAATCGCGAAACCCAGGGACCGCCTAGTACAAGCAACTACTCATTCACAGAGCATGGATGGTTAATTTTATGTTACAGAGTTTCTCTCAAATTTCACTGGATCGGTTTCGAATGTTTATTGGACAAACAGGTGCAAAAGAAAACCGCAAACCTTGTTTTGAACTTGCCTGCTATCGTAATCGTTCAAAACCATACTTTGACTTCTGTCGTGCACGACAGAAACTACTAAATCATCATCTTATTACATAAAGATGGCATATTCGGCTTATTCACTTCAGGTGTAATCTAATACATTGGTAAGCATTCTAAATATGTAAAAAACCGGGGTTCGAGAAATATTGGGGGCGCTTCTTCATGGGAATCTCCTCATGTCTCTTTAAGTGCTACTATTACTAAACTACCAGATATATGGCCTATTGGAGATGAATATTTGTCGCTGCCAAACAAAATTTCTCTTTGTGTTCCTCTGCTTTTCATTAACTCATTGGCCAATCCGTTCTTCATATTAATGGGATGAATTTACTATTCTGCCACCACATCCTTCAAAAAGCAGTTTATTCCATTGGGTTGTGGCACACTACAAACTTCTTTCCTTATTCTTTGAATGTAATGAGCGCAAAAGCCAAGAACCGCAAAATTCTAGTTCTGCAAATGCATTTCTTGTTTTCTTGTCAAATTTGCATTGTCCAACTATCATCCTATTCTAAATTTGATCAAGTATTGTTGTTAATGCTTTGTACAGAGTGGTATTGAGTTAAGTACCGTATTGCTAAATTTGATGTGATGCTTGGACGATGTAGTTAATGCATCACTAGTTCACTAATTTCGAAATTAGTGAAACAGGCAATGCAGTCCACAGTTAATGAAGTTGAAGTATAAAAATAATATAGATTAAAATTGATAAGGCAGATACATAAATGCGATGCTTACAGTTCTGAGTGTGTGAAGTACTACAAGTATTTGATTCACTTCTATAGATCTATACTCATAATATTTGTGAAAAAAAACTTAAGAATATGGCTCTACCTGCCAATACATCAGACTGTAGGAATGGTTCTACAATGTATATTAGTGATGATTTGGAGGCATCAGAGATGATGTATTCTCCAGCAGAGGATGTGTTCTACAGAGCTGTCATGCCATGCATTATGGTAGTTGGTTTGCTTGCTAATTCTGCTTTCATTTACACCGTGTATCGCATTCCAACCTTGCACACTGTGACCAATGCCTACCTGGTTAATGTTGCAATTGCTGATATGATCTTCATAGAAGTCGTTGTGGTAATATGGTATCGCAATACTTCATGTCGCCTTTGAGAAACGATTTTAACTATGGACAGTTGGGATGCATCCTTAGTAGAGCTGTACCTGGTATTTGTTTTTACACATCTTTTATATTAATCAGTTGTGTTGCAACAGAGAGATTTTATGCCATTTGTCACCCTTTACAACACAAGACAGTTGCTGGGAAATCTCGAACCACTAAAATTATCACTGCTGCCTGGGTAAGTGGGTTTTAAGTGCTGCTGTTGCTCTGCTACCACTTACTTCTTGGTTTGAAACATACTGTATCATGTGGCCTACTGGAGACGAATATTTGTCACTGCCAAAGAAAATTTCTCTTTGTGTTCCTCTGCCAGGCTACCCTATCATTGTTTCTTTTATTTGTGATTTTATTATTTATTTATTGGCACTGATTCTTAACTTTATGATGTATGGAAAAATCATCAAAGCTCTGACAAAGCGAGCTTCTGATCAACCTGAAGTTGTGGGCACCAATCAGAACCAGGCAAAACAGGAACGCAATCAGGTTGCACGGCTTTTTATTATCAACGGCACAGTATTTTTTGTCTGTATGACACCCTATGAACTTCTAATTGTGAACGATATGGTACGGGCAAATCTGTAGCTCCTCGGTGATCTTTACCAAATGTCCATTTTGGACAACACTAAACTTCCTACTGTGTCTGTCCGCATCAACTCTTTGGTTCATCCATTTATATATTTCATGTAGTTCCACACGCACCTACCGCAGTGCTTTCTGAAGGCTTTTGGTTCAGACCTTGTCGAATCAGAAAATATTCAGAAACTTAATTTATCAAGTGGAGGCAGTATCAGGCAGTATTTGGAAATATGCCTCAATATTAATATCATTGTAAATAAAGTTAACTGGGTGACATTTTACCAGTAGAAAAGAACATGACTTGGAGAATGATGTTGGAATCTGCAGACAGACCAAGGTAAATATTGTTTAGTCCACCGTGTAGCTTTCAAGACAAATCATGTCAGTCATTGGGCAAGGCACTGGAATTCAGTTTGTAAGCCTCGTATCCATGTCTTCTCCACGACGATCGAATTTCAGGATGTCACCCGCAGTACAAGCATGTCAGAGCCTTATGACGAATGCGGTTTATCGTGATTTTCTGATCCCGCTTGCAGGCAGTGGCATCCAAGATGGCGAGGTGAGTAAAAAGTTTCTTTACTTTTCCTGAATATTTTGATATCAAATTCGATCGACCGGTTTTTTTTTAACTACCCAAAACATAAGCGGTTTTAAGACGATTTTTTTTTCGAAATTTACCCTTTTTCGGACTAGCATCACGAACCGCCAACCGGGCAACGAAACGAACGATAAATTCAATAGATTTCCGGTATCACGAGAGTGAGCTTTTTCGTTTGGTACCAAACAATTTGGTGCCGACGCATTTTTTTGAAAATAAAATAGATTTCAAAAGTTGTCATTTTTTTTGGTCCGGAAAGAAAATTACTGTACGGTTTTTATGGTAAAATAGCGTTTTGTAACCCAAGCATATGGTGCGTGAATCCAATGTAGGCCTAATTTTGACTGAGGTCAAGGACGCCGATTGGCTTAAGGAAATGAATTAATCTGGACCAGTCTGGATATTTTACCAGACCTATGTATTCAAAACACTCATGAAATACACATGTGAAATTAACCTTGTGCGCACCTTATCAGGATCAATGTCTTTGATGTTTGTGTAAAAAATGTCACGTTCAATGTAAAATGTTTGTTCAAGTTTCTACATGAATTTGAAACTAAAAATTGTCAACAACAGAAATAACATGTATTTATGATCCTAATTATTATTTATCATTGTTATAAAGCTACCGTACGTTTCCATTTACACACACGAACTAGGCATATAGATAAGCAACCCTATTAACCATAAGCAACCCGTACAGTACCATTCTTTCCGACGCATAAAATGACAACTGTTGGAAGGTCTATTTTCTTTTAAAAAAATGCGTCGGCACAAATTTTTTTGGTACCAAACGAAAGCTTACACTCTCGTGATACCGAATGGTGCCCATTGATTTATCGTTCGTTTCTTTTGCCCGGTCCTCGGGCGGTTATTATGTGCAAGTCGAAACGTTGCTAAATTTCGGAAAATCGTCGTAAAACCGCTATTATTGGGTCAAAACGGTCGAATTTGATATCAAAATAATTCCGAAGTAAGAACTTTTACTCACCTCGCCATCTTGGATGCCTACTGCCTGCAGCGCGCAGAATCACGATAAACCGCATTTATACTATAAAGATCGAACTTCGCTCACTGTTGCTTTCTATAGGAGGCGGCCATGTGACCGCGAGGTCGCCATGTTTGAATGTGTACCATATTTCAGTAATCCCCTTCCATCGTGTCTCTCGATTTGCTCGGATTGTCTTCAAAACTGCTGATAGATGATTTCGAATTCATTGAAGATTGCAAATAAACGTGTTGTAAACATAGCTAAACATGTAGATAAGCGTATTGAATTCCGGTGTTTTGACAAAGAGTAAATAAGTAATTGAGGCTACGTTTTCTAGGGTAGAGTTTGTCGGTCCATGTTTCGTGACTTAAAGGCGACAGAGATTTCCTGAGGAGGGCGCCCTCAATTTCCTCCCAAAAAACGTGTTTTTGCATGTACATAATGCTTGTCCATATACTAATCACTTAGTGAAATTGCTAGCTTAAAATCGAATTCCTTCATCTAGAAAATCATCAACTTTGTTATAAAATTCCGGATCCGGAATTTTGTTATACACAGTATCCTAGGTACGTAACTACCATAAATTTTACGCATCAAAACGAAAAAATTCGATCATCTCAAATTTCGGAAATTGTCTTTTAGGTGACTATCTATCTTTAGTTCTAGTTGACTATTTTCAATTATCCACACAAATATATTTCAGAATCTCTGATCAGACTTTAATTAACCCATTGTCCTTCGAGTTTGACCTTGTGCTATTCTGTAAACTTATTTATCTGGTGATAAAAGAGAACATAGAAGGCCTACTGCAAAACATTCAAGACTGATTTATACTACGTCTTTTAATTAATTCATAAAAGAACTTTCTAATGAGCCCCATGTGTTATTTTGACGCAAACATTCGTGACCTTTTTGTTCTCCTCCTCCGCGCTAATCGTGATCCGCGTGGCGATTTGACATCTTTGATAGTTATTTATAAATTATTTATTTTACTTGGAAACAAAAAAAATAAGAAGGATAAAGATACCTCATATTCATTTTAACAATAACGTTTACACCCTAAAAAAAAAAATTTTTTTTTTGTATTCATTAATTAGCCTCATGAAGCATTAACGTATTTTTTCGGAAGAAATAATTGGGTGACCTTCCGCCGCCTGACTATTTTTAGAATACAAGAACTGACTGGCCACTCGCGTCCTTGGCTTTAATTGGTTTTGTAATGCATGCACAAGAAGAGGCTGTGGAGGTCGAATTACAATGACATAAACATTTTAGGCCTAAAGTAAATATACTTAGCTATACTATTAGCACGAAGAACGCATGACTGGTTTACAACCTGCAGTGCATGGAATAAAAAAAGGGTATGGTCCGATTTAAAGATTATAAGTAGAAAATGACCCGTGGGGGGGGAGTCATGCCAATTTTGGTATAGCGGCAAATGGGTCGGTGTTTTTTTTCAAATTTTTCTCATGCCCGATTTAAGTATATAAGATTTAATTTTGATAGAATTGCCTCAGTGGGTTCTCAACCCAAATGACCAAACGGTTCGTGCCACCACCTCGGTCCCTTTTCACAGCCTTTAGTTGGGTTTGGTATGTCATGACATTAGTTCCCCCGTAGGATTTGTCTAAAGTTGATTTTCTTGCTGTTTTCTATCAATATGGGACCAACAGTTTAGAAATGATTGGGTGCAAATTTTCGGACTGTTGCCCCCTTCCTCAGGGGGAAAGGGGGGACGTACTACAGGGAACATTTAAGATCGATTTAAAATCGTTTTAATGTACATTAACATGTTCGTCTCCTTATAGGGATTAGAAAAAGTATATATTGCCTAGGTTCGCGCCTTTAGTTAAGCGCTATAGCCCCGCAATGGTTCCAAGGTCATCCTGGGGTAAAATTTACCCAATGCTCAGATTTTGTTGAAACTGTTGATAAGTTTGTTTGTATTGTCCACATAATCCAAAAATGTCTTATTTTACAGTGTGTGACTTTGGGTGGCTAATTACATGCAAATGAGCAAGGGTCTACATGGTCTATGGGGGTCACCTGAATTTTCCCTGGATTCTGAGGTGATATCACAAAAACAGTTAATGCATTTTCTGTTTCAGTATGACCCAAACAAAATCATTTGACACCACTTTCAACAACATCGAAGCATTACCCAGGGTGACCTTGAACATTATGGGCAATACCGCTTTAACTAAGGTTGGAACCTAGCAAATATATACTTATTTAATTCTTATGAGGAGAGGAACGGCATTCTATACATTAAAGCACAATTTGACTTGATTTTAATTTTTTCCTGTACTAAATTTTCCCCCCTTGCAGGAGGGGGCATCAATCCAAGAATTTGCACCCCTCATTTTCTTCTGACGTTAGGCCCTACTGAAAACGCCAACATCACTAAAAGCAATTTCTCAATGAAAAACCTACGGTAATACATACGCAACCCACACTACTCTGGTATATCAAGTTCTCATGTCAATTTTGGTATAGGAATGGGTGGGTTTTTTCCAAAAGTTTCTCAATTTGTTGGAAATGATCAAATTTCTCATATCGGAGCCAAATTTTCTAAAATTGTCAGATTTAGTCAAATTTCCTCATGTTCTAAACCTTTTCAAAATATATGTAAAACATACAAAAGAACTTTCCTATAGGCCTATTTAAATTTGGAAGGTTCTTCATAGAACTTTTTCAAAGAGTTCTTTATAGAACCTTAGCAGTGCTTGAAAAATAACAGGCCAAAAAGGGTTCTATGTTTGAACTTTTATTTCTAGGAAGTGAAAGGATCTTTTCATCTTTTTCCATGCACTGAAACAGTACTTTGTCACGAAAAGGGTCTATTTGGACCAAATTAAAAATTTGTCATGTTCCATTGAATTTTTTTGATCATTAAACAATAGCTAAATTGTGTCATACATGTTACAATACAATTATTAGCTTTTCAAATATTTTTATCATCACCGATTATTCTCATGGTTTATAAAAATTTCACTTTTAAATTACATTGTTTTTTTTTAATTTTTTAGGTTTTTTCTTTTTTTAATTTACAAAATTAAATTCAAAATTGAGTGCATGAACAAATTAGAATTTAATCGTTTTGTTATCGGAATTAGTCAATGTCATCAAAAGACCAATTATATAATTATTATTCTGATATTTTAGTGTGACGTAATTTGTCATGTACTAAATATGACCAATTAACGATCACAAACATCATTTTGCTGACAAATTATGTTTTCAGTTGTGGTCAAATACCTTTTATTAAATCCGTTCTACAACTTGGGCCCTGGCGACTGCGTATTAGCTATGGCTGTTGCTCCCCGACAGTGCGGTTCCAGGGTGAGCATGTATCCCCCCGGCCAGAACCGTTCATCCTCCCTCTCCTCCCTGCCAGAAAAAATCACGGATCTTTGGCAAAATCAGTGATTTGCGGCCCAAATCACCAATTTTGCCCCTCTCACAACAATGTAAAATTTTGTACATGTCAATTATGGTTTACTCTCCACACACTGTAAATACTTACAGTGCAATTTACAGCAAATTATTGTAAAATGATTAGAAAATTTTCTTCCCATCAGGCGACTCGTCGAAAATCCGGGGATGGGGCGGACAATCTCAACCTGACGTATCAGTATAGCCTATCATCTGCCAATATAATTATCAGCTCATGTACTGTACTGAGTTTCATTTGACATATTTTAACTAAAAAATATCATAGAAAGAAAAAAAATAAAAAAAATAAAAAAACAGCAGTGGTACAAAGCAAATCACCACCAAACATGTCAAGTTGTAATTTTTAGGCATGAGGCTATGTTCTTGTGATTTTGCCACATGACTGCGAAATTGTTTATAAGGGTGAATTAAACACCAATTTCGACTTTTAAATCTTTTATTCAAAAAATAAAAAATTTTTTATATTGATTTTCAATCTTTGGTTTAGAGAGTATATACATCAGTCCGATACTGCCGTGGTCTCAAGTTTGGTTGTTAATAGGGACGGAAGCTATACGTGCCTCCGAGAATGTGGAAGTAGGCCCCCTAGTGATTTTTACCGAACAAAAAGGACCCATAGCTTTAACCATGCCAGAATTTAACGTGTGACAATTTTGCCTATGTTTCTTCTATTGGAATTTGGAAAATTTTTGCCATGTTTTTTTTGGAAAATTTGTTTCAGATTGAGGAGATGGGAACTTAATTTTTCCACATGTATAGTGGAAAAAGATACCATACCAAAATTGGCATAAAAAGGGTCATACCAGAAACTAAAATATAATAGATATTTGCGGCACATGCGCAAGAAAGAGTTAACTGTAAGTATGAGATAATCATGATAGGTCTAATGTAATATATATTCTTTGCTCAGAAAAAGTCTGTACATTTTTACTCTCTCCCATACACTTGTGCCATAGGTGGCTACTGTAACTGATACGCACATAGAGCCTTAAGATTTATTATTTCGATTAAATCTAAAATTGGGCTTTAAAGTTATGCTGGTTGAGCTCAAGCTAGACCTATATACACATAGGCACACTTTATGCACACATACAGACTGTCCCCATAAAAAACTATACATCAAACTAAAAATTCTAAAAAATATAAACTGTACATTTGTGCCAGATAGTTATTTTGACTTTATTTGATAGATAAGATCCTCAGCTAAATCCTCGCTTTTATTCCATCCAATTTGATGGACCCTAAGCGGAGATATTGTCAGTTGAACCAAAGGATAAATCACTTGGGCCAATTTCACCTAAAGGTTCAAGAAAACTAAATGAAAGGTCGTGTAGCATCATTGATGGATTACACCTTTTCGAACAAAAGAATATTGTACAATTCAGAGTGAAATTATTAATCTGCATTTAACTAATCAATATATTATTTTTCCAGTGAAAGCAACCAATAAAAATGTTGTGGAAGAAAGAGGGCTTACTCTCGGGGGGGGGGCAATAATCATCGAAATTCATGGAAATATTGGGGAATTTGACTGCTGAAAGTAATGTAACATTCTACAAGTCCGTTGAGGGACGAAATGTGTGAAAAAAAATACAACGCTCTAAATGTGTAGGAACAATTTAACCCTTCCCCCTATTCCCCAACTGCCTCCAAGATGCAGGGAGGAATATGAAGAAAAAGCAGTGTTCCACAAGAGCAATAAAGGAAAGGAGGTTGTGTTCAAAGGTCTCGTTTACTTTCAACAGGTGTTTTTACGGTTCTACCCTCTGCTGAAACCTGGAGTAAAGCTTAGACAACAACAAGACTGTTAGGAATTGAATTCCCGAATGCTACAAGTATTTATTACAATTGTGCATATAAAGTTATATTATGTGATAGTCACAAGAAGCGCACGTTATACCTACTTTTTATTTCGCAATTTTCAATAAGTATTCTTGAGGTGATCTTTCAATGTCACTTTGGCCAACAGGTTTTTCAACTGTCTCAGATAGTTAGCCATAACTCCTGAACCAACCCCACCCCCAATTACATACATACACCAACTCAATATCTCATGAAAGCTGAACAACTCTTAAAAGAATCATAAACACTCCACCAGTTGAAGATGAGACTTAAATTGTGGCCAAAAATTTAATCTTTGATATGTATAGTTTTTTTTGGGACGTCTGTATGGAGAGAAATGAAAAAGTGAACGTGCTTTCCTCGAGCCATGCCCGTACGCAGGGGCGTGCGGTCACACCCCTCTCATATTCAAAAGGGCCAAAAAGGTCCACTTTTTGCTTAATTTTGTTCATGAAAAGGTCACAAAAGTTAGAGCAATTTGACAAGAAAGCCCATTTTTTGGGTGAATTTACAGGAAGGACCATGGAGGGTGATGCACTTAAAAAAAAAATTCCAGGTCCCCCCACAAACAATCCTGCGTACGGCCCTGCCTCGATCACATAGTAGGCCTATATATTTTACATTAGACCTCTCATGATTATCTCATCCAAACAGTTTTGTTTGAATCATTGCAGCCTATTTGCCCATATAGTGTGGCTAACTATGTAATTTCGTGTTTTTTTTCTGTTAAAGAAAGCAAATTCCGCTGATTTCATTGTGTTTGGGTGTAACATGTTTTGGAAAAAAATCTTGAATTTTTCAAACGTTTTAGGTGTCAATCCAAATGGCCGCCAAAATACTAAAATCCATTTAATTAGTATTCTGAGGCAGTACAGGTCCAAATGATGACAATACCCATATTTTCGAATACCAAAACAACGAAAAGAGTTAACACAACAAGCTAGATTCAATCAATATTTCAATCACATTAAACAAAATCCAAGATGGTGTCCAAAATGGCCGCCAAAAAGCTATGCACTATGAATATAAACGCTTGATTACACCAATCAAGATGAATAGGATTCAAATGTCGATGGATGTATGTATATCTTGTGGTGCTAAGAACCCACATCTAACATTTTCTTTTGGTAACATCCTCAAAATCCAAGATGTCGCAATATGGCCGAGCCGAAAGCGCTATTTAACAGAACTGGGAATTTAAAGACAAACTACCTAATTTAATTAAAATATTTGGGCCGAAACCTTACATTTAATACTCTGACAGAAGAAATAAATTCCAAACATTTCCGTATTGCTAACACTCTTAATCCAAGATTGCGGCCACCGTAAGCACTGATAAATAAATTTGTTTATTTTTTTCACATAGATCTCTCATAACAATTTTTTTGATAACAATTAAAAAAAAACATATAATTTTAATTTTTTAGGTTTTTCATTTTGGCATTTATTACCATTTATGGTTATAAAACATATTACTTCAAATCCACAAATGGTGGCTAATATAATAGCCTCTGTAACACTTTCAATGGCTTAATCTGGAGATTTTTCATACACCTATTACTTTCCTATGTTTATCACATTAGAAAATTTGAATAAAACACTCATAATTGTTAAACATTTTAGTAAATAAATTACTAATTGGACACTGAAAACTACCATTTTTGCTTTGTTTACATGTTTCAAATCCAAGATAGTGTCAAAATGACAATTGCGTTAATTGAATCACTCTTAATCTATCAATAGCCCAAACGGCGATTTCATAATACCTACGTATAATTCTTTATATGCAATCAGGAAATAGGAATGAAAATACAAATGAAGCAACTCAACATGAGGCTCTTGTCTATTACTTTCGTTTTTATATACCCTTCACCCAAGATGTGGCGGCTAATAATGACCCTTGTAAGCACTATCAAAGCCAAAACTTGCTATTTTTATATATACCACCTACACAATGTTATACACATTAGAATTTGAATGAAATACAAATGAAACCGTACGAACTGACTATAAAATAGTGTTTATTTTTTCATACAGCACGTGATCCATGTTTTATATATTGTAATCAAAACACATAACCATCTGTATACTTTTGAACTCAAGGAACTAATATTATTTTGCTTTGGTACATCATGCGAAATCGAAGATGGCGGCCTAATATGGCCATTGTAATCACTATCAATACCTAAACTGGTGATTTATCATATATACCTATTGAGCATGATAGGAAATTCTATCTAATAAAACTATCAATGAAGTCAACTCTATTCCCTTAAATCCCAGAATGTGTCATTTTTCGCACTTTTTTCAAAATCACGGAGCGAACCCTTTGCCTTGTGTTTAGGGTGATTGCTCCTAGATCTAACAAGACAATTGTGACACCTCCCTTTCCTTGCGGTGGCGTAGTTGGTAGGCTTTTCCCTCTTGACATATGAGGGGTAAATATAGTTTTATTAGAATGTTTAACATGCTTCCAACCAACATGGTGACAAATGATGACTGCGTACAGCATAATCAAAATAACAATACAATGTGTTATCGCATCAGGAAATTTTAATGAACATCTGAATGACGCAAATTATGACATACTTTTAAACATTAGAAACCATATCTAACCATTTTAAATTTTGAAACATTCTTCAACCCAAATGTGGCAATATTTCATATATACCTAATAAATGTTGTACCATTAGTTATAGAGCACTAGATACATCTTTTGGACACATGAAACCTCTATCAAATAAGTTTTAACTAACAGTGCCTTAAATCCAAGATGGTCCCTCCTTGGCCATTGTTACTATCAATAGGTCAACACTGGATTGTTTTCTTAACTTAATCTAAATGAAGCAACCTCTAAACTTTTGGACATACAAAACTCATTCGATCCTTAAGTTTTTGCGGAACATTAATAACCAAAACTGACGATTTTCACATATACATATATCTCCATATTTTTATATGTTATTTCATTAGGAACTATGAATAAATATAATATTATGTTAAATAAATGAGCATAGATAAACACTTTTGGCCAACCTTTTATCATTTATGTTTGTAAATATATTGCCAAACAACATGACTATAGTAATGGTCATTTTAATTTGAAGCATTTCATTACCAAATTGGAAAAAGTATAATATCTTGATATCTTTGCGTATCTACAAATATACATGTATTGGAGTTTTATATTCACATTTTATCAAAATTTCCAATGTTCGTATATTATCGGGGGTTCAAAAAAAATAAGTTTTATATAGCTGGTTATCTTGCTTTTTATTTCATTATTCAAATGGTATGAATGAGTTTCTTGTATCAACGTATCTAAAGTTGCTTCATTTGTATTTATATCAAAATTTGCAATGCGTATAACTAATGTAAGAGGTATGAAAAATCGCATTTGTTTTGCTATTGATTTTTTGCTAGTGCGTATCGGAGCCAATTAGCACCATCCTTAATTTTGACGTATGTTTTTTAAACATCAATGGTAATATGAGTTCCTTTGGTTCCAAAGGATGGGCACGAAGTTGTTTGATTTTTGTTTAATAAAAATATGATGATGACATTGATCTAATGGAAAATCATTTTAGATTTTACCATTTCAGTATACTTACGGTGTCCGTCCATCTTGATTCAAGCATTTAGCAAACAAAATAGTTGGAATTCGTTTCTTCTGTCTTCAAGTATTAAATCAATGTACTGGCCCCTTTAGTTAATAATTCATGTAGTTTGTCTTAAATTACTCAGTTTTTAGCTGTTAATAGCGCTTTCGGCGGCCATAATTGGCCGCCATCTTGGATTTGAATGTTAAAAAGTCAGATGGGGTTCCAATGTACCACAGAATATACATACCTATGAATCTGAATCCTATTCTCATCTTGGATTAGTGTTAATGTGCGTTTTATATTCATACATAGCTTTTTGGCGCCCATTTTGGACGCCAGCTTGTGTACCAGGGTACACGGAAGGTTTTATTTGTTTAATGTGACTGCCATATGAATTTTAGCTTGTTTTTGGTAGTGAAAATATGGGTATTGTCGTCAATTTGGACCTCATATATATTGGCGTTCAGAAACCAATTATAATGGATTGTATTTTGGCGGCCATGTTGGATTTGACACCCTAACAACGTTTGTAAAAATTCCAAGATATTTTTTGCCAATAAGTTACACCCAAAAAGACAAAAAGAATCAAGTGAATTTTGCTTTTACAGAAAAAAACACGACGGCTGTATTGACACTACCTCCTACATTAATAAATAATTGGCCGCTTTCATCACCCCTTAAAGGCGGCGCCCAGGGCATGTAGCCCAGTTACATCTAGCATTGTGGGTATCGCAAAAGCGCGGTCGGGGAAGTCAGCTGCGTCAAAGGAAAATTCGTCCTGATTGGAGGGTAGCGTCCAAAACGGCTCATTTTGTCTCCTCCAAATTCCCTATTTTGCATCAATTTCTTCCAAGGGGGTAGTCTACTCTGCCTTCCCGTATTTCCCCACGATTGACTAAGTCACTGCGTGGACCCTTTCCTCCGACCCCATCTACGTAACTGAGTGGGTCTTTGGGGGTGGGATTTCTTTGGCTGGCCCATTGGCAGTAAATTTTTTCTCCAAGGCTCATTTAGCTAACGTTGGGATAAACCTTGATAGCTCTTGACTTACACATTTTTGAAGCAGCTTGAGGCATAGTGAAAACGTAGTTTTAACAGGCTAATATAACATCTATAGGTGCTGGCCTATCGGCGCCCTAGAGATGTCCCGCAGTGGCATAGGCAGCAGTTCTGAGGGGAGAAAAAAGCGTGTTTAGGGGAAATAAGCCCGGTCAGGGGAAATTCAAAAAAGTCCCGACTATTTTTCATGATTCCCATCAAATTTCCTGCTTGTACCGGACTCTCTTTCTTCCCAAGGAGCTTTTCCCTGATTTCTCCTTTTTCTAGCTATGAACATAAGCACCGTTAGTAGCCCTATCCTCCGACCCCAGCTACGGAACTGATGGTTTCTTTGGGAGTGCATGCGAGTTCCTTGGCTTCACATAAATTTTGCAGTAATGTTTCACCTTCCTTCATAGCTGCCCCTGTTGAGATTGGGCCTAAATCTTGACAGATCTTGACTTAAAACACATTTGAAGTCATAATTAAGGCAAATAATACTGAAAACCTTTGACTAAAACTATTTGTATGTCTAATGAAGTTTTGCATTATCGAAGACTGATCAACCTGTTTATTGATCGCTCCCATTCAAAATCAGCTAGCGAAGCGCGGGCACCGCTAGTCGTAAAAGGCTGGCATGCTTTGTACTGCGGGTTGACATCCTGGAAATCGATCGTGCATGGAGAAAAATGGACGGGTCACACACTGCTTGCACACTGACTGATGTAGCTCATCATGAGCCATTGAGTCCAAACTGTCTTGAACTACATTCGAAGCTATCAAGAATGTGATATAGTTGTGTATACATTACTTATAGGGAACTTCATTATAATTGGCAGGGGACTAGAGAAATTATAACTTTACTTTATCGAGATGTTGTCCTACCTACTCTACTTTTGTGTCCCTGTCCTCCTGCCTTTGAGGAATGATATTAATTATTGACAGTCTACTCTATTCCTTAGATGAGGTGACAAAACCTGTTGGGATTTAAAAACAATTCCTATAGATTCAAAATATCAATCTTTACAATATTTATAAACAAGTTTTTAAACTCATTTAAAGGTTTATTTCCAATCAAAAGGACTTATTTTAAGTCATATAATAATAATTTTTATTTGAATTAACTGCAAACATGGTGCGTTGACATGCAAATACCAAATAACAAATCTTATAAGCAAGCTAATTCTGGAAAATGATGGGCTGAAAATACCCAAGCACTTAAGTGTACACTTTTCCAATTAAGAACAACCATTGATAAGCAGGGACATCATGCAAACATACATGAAAAATAGCAGTACCGTATTTACAAAAAAAAATAACTAGAATTTAAAATAAAATAGCAATACATTATTAATTACTAGAAGTTTAAACTCACATTAAAAAATACTACCTCTTGTGGTTGCAAGCATAACCTCAATTTGTGAAGTCAAAGTAAAATTCTTTACCACCAGTCCTGAAGTTCCCAACATTTTGAGCCAAATGCAATTTGAGCGGAATCTCTTCCACAGTCGAGGAATGAACAACATAGAATTATAGACAGAGTTACTTCTAGCAATTCTGTGTAAAGCCTTGAAATTATCCAAAGAACTACGATGAATGAAAGAGATGAAAGAACTGGGCCCTATATCATTAAGGAAAGAATTTTGTAACCAAAAAACCAACCTCTGATCCTAAAAACTACTCAAGTCTCACTAAGAAGCCAACCTCACGAAGCCGTTCTGCATAAGGAGGACTATATCGAAATTATGTGATTTCCGATAGAATTTGATGCTTGTTATCCTCGCTGCAATTTTCTAAGTCGATCTCTAATGATTCGCTGGAAGGGTGCCCCAACATTAGCACAATACAGAACATGCGGCATGAAAAGAGAAGTTATACAGATTGAGAGGGTAAGACGACTATTTCTAGTGCACCTGATTATGAACCAGCGCGTTGGAAATCTTCTCACATACCTTACCAATGTGAGTGTCACAAAGAGATCCTTACTGAAAGTGACACCAAGTAACTTGAAGCTTTCACATCAGTGAGTGTGATATCACATAGAATAAGAATGGGAACTGCAGAGACTGGATCTTGTTACAACACGCATTCATTGTGGGAAACTTCGATAAATTTAAGGGCAAGCTTATTCATAAACTGTCGCATTTGAAGATATTATTAATATCCTCGTGGAGACTCTGTAAATCATAATTCATTGTAGAATAGGCGAACTAAAGTGTGATCGTCCGCAAACTGAGTAAACTGAAAATAAGTCTTTTACACGGATTTAAAAGTCCAAAGGGTTTTTGTCACTAATTTCATCTCTTAGACTTAAAATAAATCTAATGAATTATTATACATGTCTGTCAAATAACATTATGGAGTTGGGCTGCAGGGTGGCGATGAATAAGCTGGTAGTGCCTTTGCGGTTAAAACATCATGCACAAAGAGTGTGTTTTCCTTGAAGGTAGTTGGCAAACCTCTTACAGACATGGGAAATGAAGGATATAGACTGAATGATTGGGATTCTGCAATACTTTGAGGGTTCTGATTGTTGTCTTGCTTAGAAAGTAGGTTAGTAGCTAATGCAAAACAAAAGGCCTACAACTTTGTCCGATTTGGGTGGGAAGCGGAGTCTCCTCACCCTCAAGCAAGGCATGTTCAGCAGCTTCGGCCAGGGCCCCCCCCAACATTGATGATAAGGATAGGAAGTGTTTTTTTTTGGTAAAGGTGAAGACCCTGTTCTCTGTATTGAACAATGACTTCGGCTGTAAGCATGGGTACCGGTGCCATATCTATCCAGTATGACCCTATTTTTATGATTGTAGCTTAGACACTGCAATTAACAGGACAGATAAGCCAGTATGCTCACACCTATACACTTTAATGAACAAATTTTTGCAAACAACTAATCTGGGAGAATGTTCTTTTTTTCAAGTCTGGGCCATTGTTAGGTTGGATAAAGAGTGATCACAGTGGCATTCAAAGGGGTATTTCGTGATCCACCAAGCCCCGTCCCCCCCTCCACTTACTAAAATAAATGAGATTTTTAGTCATCTGAACTGTGGCCCTAATAGAGTTGTGTCCTATAAAGCAAACTACCACCCCCACACACCCCCATAACCCCGGACCACACCTCCTACCCACGGACCACACACAACACCCCCCAAACACACACACACACCTTGTAATGTTTGTTCGATAGGGAACACTAGTCCGAAACCTACTTATCGGGGACAACACAATGTCCCCGTCAGGTGGGTTTCAGTGTTGGTTGTGTGTTTGCATGTTCCCTATCAGTGGGTTATGGCCCGAAAACACAAATTTGTGTGTTTTCTCGAGCCCACCCCCAAAACGGGGTCAGCCTTTTTTAAGTTATAGCACTTTTTAGACAAAGGGCTACCCCCTGGTATAGGTCCTATACGATAGGGGACGTCCCCAGGTCTTAAATGTCCCTGATCGGAGGTTTTAGGCGAGAAAAATTGTCCACGATCGGAGGTGTTTATTTACAAGTTCACACACATCGTTACATTGTACTACACACCCACACCGTTTGTTTCGCAGTAGCCCCCGCCCCCTCACCCCCGTGACAGGAACAAAAAAAAGAAATAGTATTTTCCCAGTAGGCCGTGTGCATTTGTCCCATAAAAGCGGGCCGTCAAATAGAGCTTGCAATGTTTGACTTACCTGCTTGTGGCCATTTGCCTTAACCGATAAGTTCTGATAAAATAAACAATTAAAACACCCGCAATTTTGGATTAGAAGTTTTGGACTACCTACAAGGAAATCTGTTTTTTTTTCTCGAGGTCTAATCTGACGTTCAGATTTGATCTACTTATAATTTGTAATTTCTGTCTGTAATAGACAGATTACAACACAGTAGCCTACGAGACTTAGTGATATAAACATTTGCTCATACTCAAAACAACCCCACCAGAATTGGAAATAACCCCTTTTTCCTCCCACCACCCCAACCTAACCTTTTCTTTTCTTCTCCTCGAGTACAAACTAGGAAACACCCACCCATAACGAACGATCAAGGTCGAAGATCACAAAGACCAACCGTCTGAGTGACATTATTCCTAAGGCTTTTGATACCCACATATCGCCAGTAGTTAAGCCATTAGCTGTGCACGCCGATACCATAGAAATGAAGGTGTAGTTTGACTCCCTTGAAACACAAACGAATACTGTTCACAGACCTACACAGGATGTACTATTGTAGCCTTATTACGAGAAGCATAGAATAAGGTACTGATGTGCTAAGCAATATTCAAAACATGGCATTTTTGAGAAAATAATGGTTCATCATGCTGTGTTGCGTGTCTATAAGTTTTGGGCTATTTTAATTAAAAGCCTTTAAAACAGTGTAGCTTTTAAGATATAAATCAAATATTGATAGCACTAGCTCATGCATTGATAATTTAAAGGAGCGGTTTATTTAAATTCCATGGTGCAGTAAAGACAATCAGTTGAAGTTGATTACATAAAGCTTCTGGTATTTATTTTTTGGAAAAAAAAAAAAAATAAGAGGATAAAGATACCTCATATATCATTTTAACAATACGTTTAAACTATTTTTGTATTCATTAATTAGCATCATGATCATTAACGTATTTTTGGAAGAAATAATTGGTGACCTTCCGCCTGGTCCGATTTAAAGATTATAAAGATAGAATTGACCCGGGGGGGAAAAAAAAAAAAAAAAAAAAAAAAAAAAAAAAAAAAAAAAAAAAAAAAAAAAAAAACGATTTAAGTATATAAAGATTTAATTTTGATAGAATTGCCCTCAGGGGGTTCTCAACACAAATGACCATACGGGTTCGTGCCACAGACATTGGTCCCATTTTCAGCCTTCTGGTATATCAATTTCTCATGTCAATTTTGGTATAGCAATGGGTGGGTTTTTTTCCAAAAGTTTCTCAAATTTGATGGAAAATTAGTCAAATTGTCTCAATCGGAAGCCAACATTTTCTAAAAATTGTCGAGAAATTAGTCAAATTTCCTCATGTTGCTAAACCTTTCAAAATATATGTGAAAACATACAAAAAGAACTTCCCTATAGGCCTATTTAAATTTGGAAGGTTCTTCATAGAACTTTTTAAGGTTCTTTATAGAACCTTAGCAGTGCTTGAAAAATACAGGACAAAAAAGGGTTCTATGTTGAACCTTTATTTCTAGGAGTGAATGATATTTTCATCTTTGTCCATGCACTGAAAACATTAATTTGTCACGAAAAGGGTCTTATTTGACAAATTAAAAATTTGTCATGCAATTGAATTTTTTGATCATTAAAAAATAGCTAAATTGTTTTCATAATGTACAATTACAATTATTAGCTTTTCAAAATGATTTTTATCATCACCGATATTCTCATGGTTTATAAAATTTCACTTTTTAAATTAAAATTTATGAATAACTAAATTGTCGTTAATTTGTCATTTATAGTGCATTACAAATTAAATTTGAGTGCATGACAAATTATGAATTTATAGTTTGTTATCGAATTAGTCATGTCCATCAAAATGACAAATTATATAAGTATTATTTGACATTTAGTTTGACGTGTTATTTGTCATGTACTAAAAATGACCAATTAACGATCAAAAAATTCATTTGCATGACAAATTAATGTTTTCAGTGTGGTCAAATACCTTTTTATTAAATCCGTTCTACAACTTGGTCCACTGGCGTATTAGCTATGGCTGTTGCTCCCAGACAGTGGCGGTGCCAGGGTGAGCATGTATCCCCCCGGCCAGAACAGTTCATCCTCCCTCTCCTCCCTGCCAGAAAAAATAACGGATCTTTGGCAAAAATAAGTGATTTGCGGCCAAAATCACCAAATTTTCCCTCTCACACAATGTAAATATTGTACAGTGCAATTTATGGTTACTCTCACACACACTGTAAATACTTTACAGTGCAATTTACAGCAAATTATTGTAAAATTATTAGAAAATTTCGTTCCCATCAGCGTCTCGAAAATCCGGATGGGGGCGGGCAATCTAAACATGACGTATCAGTATAGCCTATCATCCTGCCAAATAATTATCAGCTCAGTACTGTACTGAGTTTCATTTGACCAATTTTACTAAAATATCATAGAAAGACAAAATAAAAATACAATAGATAAAACAACAGCAGTGGTAAAAAGCAACAATCACCTCAAACATGCAAGTTGTAATTTTGGCATTAGGCCTATGTTCTTGATATTTGCAAATGACTCGAACTTGTTTATAAGGGTGAATTAAACACCAATTTCGACTTTTAAATCTTTCCTTCATCCCAATTTTTAATATTGATTCTCAATCTGGGTTAAGAGAGTATTGAATAAATCGTATTGCCGTGTCTCAAGTTTGTTTGTATAGGGACGGAATCGTATACGTGCCTCCGAGAAGCTGGAAGTAGGGCCCATAGTGATTTTTACGAAAAAAGGGACCCATACTTACCATTCATAGATTTAACTTGTGGAGCAATTTTGCCAGTTTTTCTTGGAAATTTGGAAATTTGAATTAAAAAATTTTGTTTGGAAAATTTTGGTTCAGATTGAGGGAGATGGACTTAATTTTTCCACATTGTATAAGTTGAAAGATTACCATACCAAAATTGGCATGACAAGGTTCATACCAGAAGACTAAACATATAATAGATATTTGCGGTCACAAGCGCAAGAAAGAGTTAACTGTAACGTAGGAAAATCATGAATAGGTCAATGTAAAATATATGCTTTTCTCAAAAAGTATGTACATTTTTTACTCTCTCCCATACATGCCATAGGTGGCTACTGTACTGATACGCACATAAGCCTTACGATTCTTATTTTCGATTAAATCTAAACATTGGTTTCAAAGTTATTGCTGGTTGGATCTCCAGACTAGCCAATATACACATAGGCACGACAAAATATTATTGCACCATATTGGGGAAAGAATGAAAAAGTGAACGTGCTTTCCTCGAGCCAGGCCCGTACGCAGGGCGTGCGGACTCACATCCTCAAATTCCACAAAGGGCCAAAAAGTCCACTTTTTTTGCTTAATTTGTTAATGAAAAGGTCCAAAAGTTAGAGCAATTTGACAAGACAGCCCATTTTTTTGGTGATAGATTTCAAAAAGGACCATGAGGGGTTGGATGCACTTAAAAAAAAAATCCAGGTCCCCCCGCAAAAACAATCCTGCGTACGGCCCTGCCTCGATCAAAGAGTAGGCCTTATTTACATTAGACCTATATGATTATCTCATTACAGTTTGTTTGAATCATGGAAGCCTATTTGCCCATAACTAATTGGCCGCTTACCCTTAAAGGCGGAGCCCAGGGCACGCTATAGACCAGTCACAATCTAGCATTGTGGTTCGGCAAAACGCGCGGGTCGGGGGAAGTCAGCTCGGTCAAGGAAAAAAAAATTCGTCCTGATTGGAGGGTAGCGTTCCAAAAACGGCTCATTTTGCCCTCCAAAATTTCCCGATTTCCGATTTTTGCATCAATTGCTTCCAAGGGGTAGCCTACTCGCCTTCCGTATTTCCACACGATTGACTACTAAGTCCATTCGTGGACCCTTCCTCGACCCCAGCTGGTATTACGTTACTGAGGGGGTCTTTGTGAGTGGAGAGTTCCTTTGGCTGGGGACCATTGGCAGAAATTTCTCCAGGCTCATTATAGCTAACGTTGGGAAAATTTTGATAACTCTTGAATTAACATTTTGAGACGCTTGAGGCATTATGAAAAGTTAGTTTGTAACAGCGAATACGAATATAAAATCTATAGTGCTGGCCTCTTCGGGCCACTTAGGAGATGGCCCAGTGGCGGGAGGCAAGCAGTCTGAGGGGAGAAGGAAAAAAGCGGGTTCAGGGGAAATCAACCCGGTCAGGGGAAAATTCCGTCCCGACTGATTGTTCATGATTTCCCATCAAAATTTCCTGATTGTACCGAACCTCATCTTCTTCCCAAGAGAGCTCCCCTGATGTCGCCTTTTCTAGATATTGAACACGTTGAGTGCCCCCTATCCTTCCGACCCCAGATACGCAATGATGGTTCTTTGGGGGGTGCCACATAATTTGCAGTAAATGTTCACCTGCCTTCATAAGCTCATGTTGAGATAGGTGGCCTAAATCTGACAGATCTTGACTTAACACATTGAAAGCATTTAAGCCAAATAAATAAATGAGACAAAACTTGACTTAAAAATAGGTATGTTATGAAGTTTTGCCTATAGAAGACTGATCAACCGGGGGGGGGGTTTTTTTAGTGATCGCTCCCATGTCAAAATCAGTAGCGAAAGGCGCGGGGCAACCGCTAGTTCGTAAGAAAGGCTGGCATGCTTTGTTACTGCGGGTGGACCCATCCTGAAAAATCGATCGTGCATGGAGAAAAAAAAAAATGGACGAGGGTCACACACTGCTTGCACACTGACTGATTAGCTCATCATGAGCCAAAACTGTCGTAAACTAATTCCGAAGCTATCAAGAATGTAGATATAGTTGTGTATACATTACGTATAGGGAACATCATTATAATGCAGGGGATAGGAAAATTAAAACTTACTGTATAGAGATTGGTTGTCCTCCTACTTTTGGGTCCATGTCTCCTTTGATGGAATGATATTAATTATGGCACCGTGACCTCTTAATTCCTTAGATGAGTGACAAAACCTTTTGGGGATTTAAAAAATTTCCATAGATTCAAATATGAATCTTTAAATGATTTTAGAAACAAGTTTTTTAACTCATTTAAAGGTTTATTTCAATCAAACGGGACTTATTTTAGTAATTAATAATAATATTTATTTGAATTACTTGACAAAAACATGGTGCGTGCACATGCAAAATAAAAATACAAATATTATAAGCAAGTAATTCTGGAAAAATGTGAATGGGCTGAAAAATACCCAAGCACAGAAGTGCACACTTTTTTCCAAGTAAGAACAAAATTTGATCGCAGGACATAATGACCAAAAAAAAAATAATGAAAAATAGCAGTACCGGTATTTACAAAAAAAATACTAGACATTTAACTTTAAATAGCACGAATTATTTAATTACTAGAGTTAATCACATCAAAAAATAATACATTCTTGTGGTTGTTGCAAAGCAGAACCCAAATTTGTGAAGTCAAAGTAAAATTCTTTACAACCAGTCCTGAAAGTTCCCACATTTTGAGCCAAATGCAATGTTGACGGAATCTCGTTCACAGTCGAGGAATGAGACAAACATAGAATTATAGAAAGAGTTACTTCTAGCAATTCTGTTGTAAAGCTTGAATTATCCAAAGAACTACGATGAATGAAGGAAGAGATGAAAGAAATGGGCCCTTATCATTAAGAATTTTGCTAACAAAAAAACAACCTCTGAATCCTAAACATATCAAGTTCTCACTCCAAAACAAACGCACGAAGCGTTCTGATGAGGAGGATAGTATCAGCAATTATGTGGATTTCCGATAGAATTGGATGAGTGTTATCCTTAGTTGAATTTTCTCAAGTCGATCTAAGTGATTTCGCTGGAAGGGTGCCCAAACGCACACAATAAGAACTGCGGCATGACAAGAGAGTTAATACAGATGAGGAGGGAAGAAGACACATATTGCTAGTGCACCTGATTATGAAACCAGACAGCTTGGAAATCTTATCACATACATTACCCATGTGAGTGTCAAAAGAGAGATCATAGTGAATGAAAGTAACACCAAGTAACTTGAAGCTTTGAACATCAGTTAGTGTGATACATCAATAGAATAAGGATGGGAATACTGCAGAGAATTGGATCTTGTTGACAGCATTGTGGAACCACTTCGATAAATTTAAGGGCAGCGTATTCAGAAACTGTCATTTGAAGAGAATCTGGCAATCAGATTCTTGTAAATAGGGGCGGAAAACTAAAGTGGATTCGCCGCAAACTAAGTAGTAAACTGAAAAAGTAAGTCTTTACCACGGCTTTAAAAGTCCAAAAAGGGTTTTGTCAATAATTCATTCTCGTTAGACTTAAAAATAATCTAAGGAATATAATACAAAATCTGTCATAATAAACATTATGAATTGCTAGTCAAATAAGCTGGTTTAGTGCCTTGCGGTTAAAAACATCATGAACAAGAGTGTGATTTCCTGGGGTTAGTTGGCAACCTCTTACAGACATGGAAAAATGAAGGATATAGAATGAATGATTTGGGTCGCAATACTTTGAGGGGTCTGATTGGTCTTGCTTAGAAAGTAGGTTAGTAGCTAATGCAAAACAAAGGCTACAATTGTCCGATTTGGGTGGGAAGCGATGCGTCTCCTCACCCTCAAGGCAACGTTGTCAGCAGCTTCGCCAGGGCCCCCCCACATTGATTGATCAGGATAGGAAAGGTTATGTAAGTGAAGACCTCTGTTCGTATTGAACAATGACTTCGGCTGTAAGCATGGGTACCGTTGCCATATCTTTTATCCAGTATGACAACTATTTTTATGATTGTAGCTATAGGACAATGCAGTGAGTAAACAGGACAGATAGCCAAGTATCCACATACAAATAATGAACAATTTTGCAAACAAACTAATCTGGAAGAATATTCTTTTTTCAAGTCTGGCCATCCATAGGTGGATTGAAAGTGATCACAGTGCATGATGTAAAGGGGTATTTCGTGATAAACAGCCCCGTCCCTCCGACTTACTTACATAAAGTGAGACTTTTTCGGTATCATCTGAAATGTTGCCCTAAGTCGAGTATGGTACCTATAAAGCAAACATACCCCCACCCCCCCACACCACACACCCACACACCCTTCACCCACAACACACACCCCCCCCACACACCAAACACTTGTATGTGGTTCGATAGGGAAACTTGTCGAAACCCTAATATCGGGGACACACATGTACAGATCAGTGGGTTTCAGCTTGTTTGTGTGTTTGCACTGTTCACCCTATCAGTGGGTTTATGGCCAGAAAACACAAATTGGTGGGTTTCTAGCCCACACCCAAAACGGTGAGTCAGGCCATTTTTACACTTGTAGACGTCGGCTACCCCCTGGTATATGCCTACGATAGGGGACGTGCCCGCGTCTTCAAATGTCCCGATCGGAGGTTTTAGGCTAGAAAATGGTCCCGACCGGACCCACGGGGTTTACAGGCCTCTCAAACACACCAACACCACACACACACCACACACACCACACAGTTTGTTTCCAGTAGGCAGTGTGCATTTTGATGTTAATAATCTGACCAGGCAAATATAGCTTGCAATGTTTTGACTGACCTTTTGGCCCCCAATTTGTAAGTAAAGTTCTTTAAAAAATAAACAATTAACAAAACCGCATTTGGTGATTAGGGTTTGGACTACTACAGGAAATCTGGTTTTTCGAGGTCTTAATCTGACGTTCGATTTGATCTCTACTATAATGTTGTTTTTGCTGTCTGTAAATAGAAGATTTCAACCACAGTAGCCTACGAGACTTAGTGATATAAACATTGCTTCATAACATCAAAAACACACCACCAGAATGTTGGAAATAACTTTCTCCGAGTACACTAGTAAACCATAACTAAAGATCAAGGTGCTAAGATCACAAATATCGTCTGAGTGAATTATTAAGGCTTTTTTACCCACATATCGCCAGTAGTTGAGCCTGAGCTGGCTACCGATACCATGTGAGGTGCAGTTGACCATCCCTTGAACACAAAAAACTATATGGTTCTTACAGGACCTTACACAGGGCTAGTACTATTGTAGCATTTTGCCGAAGAAAGCATAGAATAGGTACTGATGTGATGCAAATTCAAAACATGGCATTGAGAACAAAAATGGTTTCTGCTGTGTTGCGTGTCTAATAAGGTTTTTGGGCTATTTTTTTAAAGCCTTCTCAGTAAAACAGTGTAGCTTTTAAGATATAAATCAAATATTGATACACTAAGCTCATGCATTGATAATTTAAGGAGTCGCGGTTATTTAAATTTCCCTGGTGTCAGTAAAATACAATAAGAAGTTGATGACATGAAGCTCTGGTATTATATTTGATGTAGAAAAAATAATGGAAAATTTGTGAAGTCAGTGAAGCAGTTAAAAAGTTAGTAATTTGATGAAGGTGTCTACAGTTAGATTTTTTATGACATTACCATGTTCAGCGAAAAACAAATCAGTTTCAATTCAGTTAATACTATGGAAACTCTGTGGATTTTTCAAAGTAGAATGTAAGAAACTGGTATTTATACAGTAGTCACAAGAAGCCGAGTCAATTTTACAAATTATAGTTTGGTTTGTGGAGTTTCAATCTAAAATATTTTGCACAGAAGTTTACATTAGATATGTCCCTCCAATACCATACCAGTATCCTAGATTGCCAGACATAGTTCTACTTTATATATCAGGATTGATTTGGAAGCATTAACTATGTTCTATTCTACCAGATGAGCAGTCCTTTTACAGCATTGTTTTGTGCCCTGCGTTAAGGTAGTGGCTTTGCTTGCTATTCTTCTTTAATCTACACTGTGTATCGCATTCCAACCCTGCAACTGTGACCAATTCCTACCTGGTTAATATAGCAATTGCTGATATGATCTTCATAGAATTTGTTTGTCCTGTACATTCCTGTCTCCAGTGCGCGTGAACTCCATTATGGACATATGGATGTATCTTCATCATACAGTTGGCATTCACATATGTTTTCAACTGTGTATATGATGGCCTCCATTTTTCTGATTAAACTTTTAAAAAATATTATTTTTCAATTTTATTTGAGAAGAGATTCTCACGGGAAAAGTATTTTGTTTACTATAAAATTGAGAAAAGGGAAACCCCTTAGATTGCACAATAGGGGAAGTGGGGAATTCCCCAAGGATGCTAACGTAGAAACTTGTTTATGTGTTGCAGATCCAAACGTTGTAAGCTCAGGGATTCCCCCACAAAGTTATATTTGGAAAGTAATGTGATTCAGATGAAGTAATTTATGTGGATTTCAAGTGGTCAGCTTGTGTCAGGGTTATGTTATGCATGATTCTGTAGGTAATATCTAGTTTTTAGACTTGGATCCTTTGTGAAGTCAGTATTATATGGAGATTGAGCTATGCCTCGCCGTCAGCAGTTGCAGTATGGTTATAGCTGGTTTTAATCTACAATATTGGTAGATTTGTGCTCCACAAAGTGCCAGATATTATATTTTAATTCCATCTGAGCAGAGGCTTGTAATGATTCTACTGTCGTCCTTGAAGCCAACAGTTTGGGGCCCCCTGGAAACAAATAGGATTCCAATTTGGACAGATAGAATCGTGGTGATTATCTTGGACTGATATACTGTGATTATGGTCGTCGTGGGGACTTAATTTAACCTTGTCGTCCTGAACTGCTGGACAAAAGTACAGGACTGAGAAGATTCCCATGGAATATACTACCTGAAGAGTTAAATTATGGGAACTTTGCATACTGTCATTTTTGAGTCTTCGCTGGTGGACATATCATCCGTTGACTGCCAACGCCTTCAACAAAGGATACTGGAACTCTTTTTAGTATAATAAAATGTGTAATTATATGTATTTGTTTGTGGGAATACCAAATTCCTTGAACCAAATCAAGTAAGATCATAAAACTGTTTATTATATATATTTTAATCATTTGTGAGCAAGGCTCATTTATTTGTGTTTGAAAGTATTTCTGACCTTAGACGTCGCGAGACGTCATAACACAACTCACCATTTAATCACCTGCGGTGCCATGGAGAATATGCTCTATTTTTGTCATCCACTGCAGCAGAAAGGTGTGCTGGGAAATCTCGCACAGTTAACATTATCATCGCATCATGGACGCGTGGTACTTTAATTGCACTTCGTTGGACTCACACAATATTTGGCCTGGCCCATTTGGGGATCAATATTTGTCAATGCCAAAGAAGTTTCTGTTTGTGCCCCTTGTCCAGGTTACCCTTCATTTTTTCTTTAATCATAATTTTGTTCATGTTTTTTTCAACACTTTTGCATTATACTTCTTTATATTAAAAGCATACAAGTTCTTACAAAGCGAATTTCTGAAAGACAAAGCGCACTTAGTACAAATTATGCACCACCATAGCCAACGTGACGTAATCATTGACCGGCTTTTGGATTGTCACAATGGAACATTTTAACTTTTTCTGCTTGACAACCATTTTCAATTTCTAATTCCCATGATTTATCAGTGCAAATGACAGGAATTTTGATATTCACAGATGTTCAGTATGGACAGCTATAAATTATGGTATGTGTTTGATGTTCATTAACTCCTTAATTAACCCATTCATAGAATGTAGCATGTAGCTCTATCTATCGTCGTATTCATGAAGCTCTTTGTTCAAAGCTAGCCCAAAAATATTCAGTTAAACAGACTCCTAAGTGCAGGGATGGGCGGCCAAGAAATCCAATTTCAGACGTCGCAATTGGTTTAAAACGTAAAAGCGAAAATCTTGACGAAAAATGATGAATTTTTTATATGTTGGCACGGAAATATTTTCTTATTCGAAAACAGTTGGAGCTGAAGGAATCAACTCCACTGGAATGGTTATTTCTGATTTTTTTTTGTATGAATAACGAACGAGGACGAGGTCGTATGTGGCTCATGAGAACACCTATGACCGACCCAACATTCATAAACTATGTTGATGCGCGTTACCATCAAATCTTTTGTTAAATAAATTACGCAACCACAACGCGGGTCATTGATATCTTCACAATGACCTCCGAGTGTGATGTCATACGCTCATCAATGACTCGCTTTTGTGACGTTTCAAGACTACAGATTCAAATTTGAATACATATGGGGCCCTGAACATGGATATATTTCTTGATAGAGCCAGCGGTGTAAAATGAAAATGGCGGAGAGCCATGATGTTTGATGAAATGCAAAACAACAAGGGCAAGTTGCTAGTAAAAACCTCCAATATTATCATTACCAAGGTAACCATGGGTAGCTAGGGTAACAGAAACAGTATAAAAATTACAACACCACTGAATGATGAAAATTCATTGCGAAATTTAATCTCGAACCCGGGCCTCAACCTCGCCTTGCCCAGTTTACGTACGCGAGTCATCATCTCACAACGGGCATCTCCATCATACAATTGTCATGGCGCTCTTTGGTTCTCTACGTCGCATTTTTTTCTGATTATACAATTGAACTAACAGAGCTAACGCGGCACAATCATTAAGTATTATATTGACACTTTTGAAGTAGACAGAAGGGGGGACGGGGGGGTTTTTAGTGCTGTGAACGGCCCCTGCATGCATGTCCCCCGGCATGGTTCCACCCATGCCACGGTTCAGAGTAGCACCACGCCGCCTTCGCTGTACTGGTACAACGGCTGCAGCAATGCACGAAGATGCTTTTAGGAAACTGAGATTTTGAAAGTAAACGCAGTCATGGCAGTGGCGCGGAATGCAGCGTGGGATGGGCCCCATAACGTTACGAAAGGTGAAGTGACACCTCAAGTCCGCAGTTGTAATTTAATAATACTATTTAAAAACCAAAACTCAATATGAGAAATCAACACACCCTCGGGCCGCGCCCTCCAAATAGTCCTGGTATATAGTCTGACACTGACATGTATACGCCAAATGGAACAACAATGCAATAAAATGCATGATTGCTTGAATGGGCTGGGCTGGGGATTACCCAAATCCAACCATGGGCATGCAGGACCTCTCTGGACGTTAAAAAGTACTATACTGTTACTTACTACTACTGTATTCAAAATCTCAATGATGTTATTTAATTGGCCTTAAGTTAAAATTATAAGAGGCCTTCTTGAACAGAAAAAAAGTAGCCCGAAAAAGTGAAAGGAAAAATAACGGCGAGTGCCCTGGGACGAGTGAACCAGGCAGGGTGAGTACTTCAGACTTTTAGAGGTACATGTCATGGACGTATCATGTTGACAGAGTGGTGGTTTAATTAAGTCATGAAAGTTGAAGGCTTAGGCTAGGCTCGGTTTCATATAAAATTTAGGTTAAAAAGTAGGTCTAATTAAATAAATAATGGAGTGGTGTATTTTCGTTTGCTTGAATACGGCCAATTCCCCGGTTGTATTTAGGATTAGCGCCGAAAGAAAGTTCCCAAGACTGACAGACGACATCATCAAGATCATGATCATGATCGACATACACGTCATTGACACGCAGCCAAACTCACCTTTAAAATCGAAGTGAAGCACATATCCGCTTTATGCAGAAGACTGAATTGCTTCTGTGTACTCGTGTGGCCAGAATTTTGTAATATATTCCATGATTCTGACATGATCGATCGAGGCATTCATTAAATGCATCATTGGTACCATCATGACCATGGTTCCTTGACATGGCTGACAGTGTAGTCTGTGACGGTCACGGTCGCCTCACAAAATTGCACATTGAACAGAGTCATCTTAGCGTGGAAAAATAGCCAGATACTTGGATTATCTGACAGCAACCATATCGTTTTCCAGAACTAACGATATGTCATGTATGTATTATATCTTAGAAATCCAGCAAATCACGATGGCCACAGTAGAACAATTTTATTAGTGTCAATTTTCTACGTTAAAAATCCCGGGTAAACTTAGGTGAGCGGGCCCGATAACAAGAATAAAACAATCCTGCTGTGGTTTGCATTAAAATGGCGGATTGTATTCAAAGCTCCGCTGTGATTGCGTCAATGTTGTTGTCAACCGTATGACGTATGGGGAAATTACCTTTACTCGAGGGACAAAAAAAAAAAGAAATCTTACATTTGTAGTAGGGTGAGATATATGGTGCAAAAAAAAGAATGATGCATTGAACTGAATTGTCGGGGAATTTTCTGGCAGAAAATCCTTAGCAAAACAAGTTTTGAGTACAGTTACAGTTATGAATGAGGTTAAAAACTTGCAGCTAATGTTTTGGGGTGATTGTTTTGGATCGGCGGTATTGTTTTTGGTTCTCGGAAGTTTCCCTCGGGGGGTGACGCCCCCCTCGGGAAAATTCCTTGAAGCTAGTTGCCGGAATTCCCTCGGGTGGGCTGACGCCCCCCTCGGGCAGGAAAATTACTCTTCGAACAAAACAATACCTCCGATCAAAAACAGAGTCGAGTCAGACCACACACACACATGAGCGTGCAGACACGTTGTTCCTTTCATCAACCCTCAACTAACTCAATTGTCACAAGTCAATGGGGTCTTCGGTGGTGTGTTGACAGTCACTACTAGGTATTGGCTCTTGTAATTCTCCTGTTTGCCTTGGACACATTCTTCTTGAAGTGCTATTTCTCCCCCCAAGCTGCCCCGACCTAACTGACTTCTTGGCTGGACGCAACACCCCCCGCCTGACGCTAAAGTAGGAAAGAAGTACTGTTGTTTTAGGTGAGAGACAGTATTAGTAAATCCAAGGACCCATACGATTAAATTATAGGTGGAAGAATTAAAAACTCAATGCCCCATACATGTATAGCTGATGGATCACTTAGATCTTCTGTTGTCACTCTGATAAAACTGCAATAAATGATTATCCATTGAAATTCGAGGTAAGTTGGTAGTGAGAACCACACGTAGACCTATGTAATCTGTTTCACAAATGTCGTGTGTCAATTGATATTGTTAAGATGTGGCAAATAACAATTAAACATTCGGTAGAAGCCAATGATTGATTTCCATGTGAAATTGGTTATGTGGGTAGTGGTGGAATAAAAAAGTAGTACCCATGTCATGTGTCTTTACCAAACATAATTTAAGTATTAATATTGCATATGTTCTGAATGGCTTCAACAAAAGGCGACCCACTCACATATTCTCTGAATGACGTGAGCACACGAAACCAAGAAACCGCATAGTTCCTGTCTGCACAGAATTGGGTAATTTCAAAGTGTGGCTTGTTTTTATAGTTGTTTTATTCAAGAAGCATGCCATAAAAGAAAAGCGTCTGCAAGAAATGACATTTAACTATTATACGGTAACCCTTCTATTCACCATTGAACAAGAACTCTTCAACTTTTGTCAAGAATAGTACTACCATCATCAGAACAAATAAACTAAGAAAGAATGTGAGGGCTCTTCGCTATCTCTCTCAAGGAAAAAAAAAGCCAGAAAAACAAATAGTCATATCTCCATTAATAGTCAACAAATTCCATGGCTGGTGTGATATAAGATGATCACGTTTTATTTAATGAAGTGAAGATGAGTCAATGTTATTAAGAAGTTTGATTCTTTTAGGTTCAAAATACATGTTATACATCATTATTATTAGTGTGGGTGACCCGATCATGTTCCAATCTTTTCATATAATGTTTTCTCCCTCACATTGAAGCATACCACTAAAATTACAAATGTTGAGATAAATCGGTCCAGTTGTTTGGATTGTAGAAGCAAAAATGTGTACAAATTGGCCCAAACTGTTTGTGTTAATAAATGAGCAACCACATTTGGAGACATTTTGTTCACAATATCAAATGGAAACATTTCCCGGGCCTTCAATTTTGCTGGGGCTGAGAAATATATAAATTGTATTGTTATATTTTTAAAAAAATATGGAGTAAAGCGGGGGGGGGGGTGTACAAGGTTGTTGATCTGGTAATTTTAATCAAATAGTACATGTTTATCTTGTTGACTCTTGATTGAATTTTATAAAAGACTAACTTTTTACAAAATTGGCTGACTTGATGCAGTATCGTTTAAGGGCGAATAATGTGTCCGAGGTTGGAAAAGCTTAATAATGGGCTAGGCGCAGCAAGCCCGTTATTTTAAAGTTTTTGCGGCCGAAGATACATTATGAACCTATAGATGATACTGCAAACCCTTTATTTCTATTCTATCACCTCAAACATCTTGATTTTGACCCATTATTATTAACTGACCAATCAGAATGCTGTATTTTCAATAATGGACTGCAGAGGTATAAAATCTATAATGATGTCCTCTTTGCAAAATATTTATTTGGGATAAAGGAGAGTGTTTGTAGTTATGCATTTAATATACACTGTTGCTCATAAAGTTGGAATAAAATATTTTACCACTTTTTATTGAATGATTCTTACAGTGTGAGTTATTTATGATAGCTAGGGTGTATATCGCCACACTACTTAATTGATCAGTCTCTTCCGAACTAGTTGGGTCATTTGGGGCAATTCCGTGACCGTGGAGAGCAGAGCATCATTTCTCAGTGTATTTGTCTTCTATGAAGATTAATTAACAAATTTAGCGGGGGTGCCCCTCGTGAAAGTGTGGGCGGAATTCAGGAGGAGGAAAAATTCATAATACAGGGGTCAAAAATGAAAAATGCTTGGATTGCTGTTAAAAGGTAACCAAAGTGTTCGTCTGGTTACACGGATTAAAAAAGGTATAGTTTGTACTACCTGCAATGTATGGTTATGGAGTTATCAGACAAAAAGAGTCGAATGTCAAAGGTCATCACCAAAAGTTAAATCTTTAATATTGCACCGATTTCTATAAAAATGGTATCAAATTGTTAACCTTTCCACAGGGATTGCAGCAAAAGTAGTTGGCACTCTCTTTTGTATTTGGTTATCAAGATAAATGACAAACAAGGTCAATGCCATTGACCTCTATTGATCTCCGAATTGTTAAAATATGTTAGACAGTGCAAAATATTTTTGTTGCAATCTTTGAGGAAATACGAACAATTTGAGCCCATTTTTAAAGAAATCGGCGCAATATTGAAGATTTAACCTTTGGTGATGACCTTTGACATTTGACGATTTTGTCTTATATCTTTATAACCATACGTTGTAAGTAGTACAAACTATACCTTTTTTCATCCTTGTAACAAGATGAACACTTTGGTTACCTTTTTACAAGAATCCAAGCATTTCTCATTTTTGACCCCTGTATTATGAATTTTCCCCCCTCCTGGATTCCACCCACACTTTCACGAGGGGCACCCCCGCTAAATTTGTTCATTAACCTTCATAGAAGACAAATTCACTGAGAGATGATGCTCTGCTCTCCACGGTCACGGAATTACTCCAAATGACCCAACTAAACATATCACCATGAACTTAGTCCACAATTAACCCTTTACAAATTTGTCCTTAGCCTGAAGGAGTGAGGGGTATTTGAACAGCAGATTTAAGGATTTTATTACAAGTTTTTCACATCAGTCATTTTTACATGTAACACATTTTTGGGTGATTTCATGCCTCGAAATGTTCAATAGTACTGTTTTAAATATCAATCAGTGATTAACATCGAGTATGGCCACCCCTGGCTTGAATCAGTGCGTCAAGACGTCGCGGCATACTGTCCACAAGGTTGTTTATGATGTCAGTGGGCATAGCGTCCCACTCATCGTTCAGAGGCTGAGCTACTCCTGTAGTGGTTGAGCAAGGGTTTCCTGTAATTGATGGCCCGGTCTAAGGCAGCCCAGCTACTCGAATGGGTTCAAATCAGGGAGCAAGCATGCCACGGTATCTGCTTCTCCCCCCCTCTGCCTCAAGAAATTGGTCCTCACTACATCGGCCCTGTGCGGCTGACATTGTTCTCTTGCAGCCGGAAATGCATAATCCCTGTTTGCATGTGGCAGACATTGGTTTTCTCCAGAATGCCTCAGGTACACGACGGCGTTCATGATTTTCCATCTCATCAACCAGTACATTTTGCCTTTGTAATGAAATACCAGTCCATACCAGCACTGACCAAGCTACCACCACACCACCTTGAGTCGATGCCTGAATACAGTCAATCGGAGGTTCTCACCACGTGATTAATCGACGAATCCCCGTTGTCTTTTCCCATCTTGATGGTCAAGATGTAGCGGCTCTCGCTTATAAACGCAATTCGTCGCCCGTTGGTCCTAGCTGTAAATCGTCTGTGCTCCCTAGCCCAGCGCATTCGATCAACTCTGTGGTGAGCGGTTGGGAGTGGACATTTGGTCATCGTCTTGCTCGATGTTGAAGCAATCTCCGGTTTCTAGATTTGGCGGGGAACGCTGATTCCATAGTGTCCTCTCCACAACGACGAAGGCGGCTCGTTGGCATTTTCCCCATCTACAGCACACCAGCAGTTCTGGCGATCATTTCGCCGTGGTAGTCAATGGGCGTCCTGAAGATTTTCGCGGCCTCAAATGATCCACCTCTCGATGATGTCTAAGGTTTTACAGACCGTACTTTGCGATATCCTGAGGAATCAGCGACCCGTGGGAGTTCAAGCACTCTTCGACGTATTGACAATGCCGTTGGATGAGGCATAGTCTAGGGAACCTCTGGGTCAGTTTTTGTTGTAAAAGTAACAGTCAAATGTCATAGTACTAGGCGTCTTCAATACTAGAGTTGGACTTGACAACTTCATCTTACTGTCACTTTCATTGACTTCAAGAAAGCCTTTGATTCCATCAATAGGGACGTAGTGGGAAACAAGGTCAAGCCCCATTGACTGGAAGGACGCCCGACTTTTGGGCCCCTACATTGATAGCTAGTACAACTATACCCTTTTGGAATCCTTATGGTTAGACAAATAACGTGGCATACGTTTCAACGTGATTGGACCTATGAAATCTCTCTAGACCCTCTCATTAAGGTTGGCCATTTGTTCGAGTAGGAAATTAAGATCCCGTTTCCGGGGTCCCTGGTCAGGTTCCTACATATTTAATCACTCAAACCATTTGAAATTTAAATACTGAGATCTCCAGGTACACAAGGATGTATAATTTATTAAAGCTTTCCTGGAGATGCCAGCGCACGATAGTGTTGAAAAAAAACATGTTCGTTTGGCCGGATTCGACCCGGTATTACACGCACGACTCCTTAAGCCAACAAGCTATCAAACCAGGGTTGGTAGAAGATCGATAGAATGATATCATCTATAGGTGTTAGGTTCGAAAGGTGACCCTCTCCTAGCGATAGCCTCAGAACGGTATAGTTTACATAAAAAAAACGGACTTTTATATTTGTTTTTGGAAACTTAACTACTGAGTTTGCCAGGTTTAAAAAGACAGGCTGTATATTGATTAGTCTTTCCCTGGAATGGCCAGCGTACGATAGTGTTGAAAAAATAAAACATGTGCGCTTGGCTGGATTCGAACCGGCGACTTCGTATTACATGCCCGAGCGCTCTTACCATAAGCTATCAATCCAAGGTTAGTAGAGAGCCTTTGTACTCGAGATGTGCTACAAATGTTCGCTAGCTCCAAGGTTATAACGGGAAGTTACGGAAAATGTCCGTACATGTTTATATATTAACAGGGGCGAATTACCGAGATTTTACGGACTTTTCTTCGTAAATTCACGGCAATGACCATTAATTTTAACGAATTTTACTAGCATTTCGCCGGAAAAAATTCGCTGATGGGAAATGCCCCTTTTCAGGGCCGATACCAGGGCCCCCTTTACAAGCTGCCCCAAAGTCCCAAGGTCTTTCTTTCATTCATTTCCTGCCCAACTAACCCCGAGTCCCCCTATCATCTACAAAGTGGCCCTTTCCCAACTACCCAGGTTCCCCGTCCTCCTTCAACTACAAACACTACACCAAGGGCACTTTCTAAACCCCATCCCCACTACCCATGGTCCTTTTTTGGTAGGACTAAGTGATTCCGTCCGGCATGCGCTATAGAAATGATTTGTGCAGTATAGCGCTTGACGGAATATAAATGGCAATACCTGATTTGCATACCATGAAACCTCTACCAGATTTCCTTCTCAACTACCCAGAGTTCCCTTTACCAACTACCCCCGGGGTTCTCTTTCCAACAACGCCAGGGTTCCACATTATACAAGAGTGTTTGCCAATCAGCCCCTTCCACCAACACAACCTTTCCCCACCCAATTCAGGTTCTCATTTTCACAAAATTGAAAAATGAAAAAATTAAAAAAACAACATATTTTTAATTATTTTTATAAAATTGTGTGTATATTTTGGTTTTTGATAATTTTCTCCAATTTATTTCTTTATTTTATTATATTTGTTAAATCTTACTTTATTTTGGGTCACTATTTGTCACATTGCTGTCTATTTTTTTAAATTTTTATAATTGTTTAAAAAAACATTATTCTTCGTATTTTTCCTTTTTTTAAATGTATTTTTTTTTCACTTTTAATATTCGGGTTTTATTTCTTTAAATTAATTTGTATTACTTTTTAGTTTTAATATTTTGTCATATTTTGCTCATTTTAAATGCATATTTTATTTTTTCATTCATTTTTATTCGTATTCGATATTTGATTATATCTTTATTTCTTTTTAAACTTTTAATTACTTGCTAACGTTGGTTCGTATTTATGCTCAAGTTCATCATATTATTACTGTTTTTATTTTAATTAGTATTAAAATAATACCACGCCACATCTTTCCTGAACAAACTCCTTGCTTTTCATATTTTATCAACGTGTATTTTTGTGTATTTTTCATATGCTTCCAACTAAATTTTCTTTATTTTTTATTATCTTTTTTTGCTTATATATTTTGTTATACAAACTCGATCTTGCGGTGTTAATGTACAATTTTGTTTCACACCAACTTCAAAATGTCTTTTTTAATTAATGTAATTATAGAAACAGTCGTAACACGAGAAGCACAGATGAGTTTTGCGTTAGACATTGTAAAACATTTTTTTTCATCAAGAGGGATAAGAGCAATGGGCCCACAATACTGGAATGAATTATCACCGAATATTAAGTGTTCTAAAACATATATGCGCATCATTTGCTGATATAGTATACCTAGATCTAACTCTAATTTTGTTGCAGTGTTTTGCTTTGATTCATTAACTGGGTCATAATACGGGAGTCTTTTGGTGACCTCCGCTATATACTTGTATTATTTTTTTCTCACTTCCTTTGTAATGTACTCATTATAAATGTAAATGATATGGAAATAAAGAAGAAGAAATTTATCAATTATCTTTATTTTTTTTATTATTTTAAAGATTTTTATTTTTATTAGTTCATTTTTTTAGTACATTGTTTATTGATGTATTTTCATTTAGTTGCATTTTTTATTATTTTTTTACATTTTGTTGATTAGCTTTTGTTATTAATTTTAATTTAATATTGTTTTTCTTTAAATTCTTATTTGTTATTTGTCAATAAGCTTGAGATGGTGCAGAGGCGTGCTCACGATTCGTTTTCAGCAATTTAACAGAGAAAGGCCAGTGTGTCTTCCATGTTAAATCATGGGTTGGGATTCCTTGCAACAACGCGGCGAACATCGCGTGTCTCATCCTGATGAAGCATATCCTCATGGGTGAATCAGATATACCCAATTCCACTGGTTACACAGCCCCTAACCAGATCAAGGCGTCATGGTCACAGCCTTCAACTTGCGCAGCCATTCTGCCAAACTGATGCCCACAAGTACTACTTTTTGTTCCCAGAACTTCAATTTGCTCGTCCTGTTACATACTTTCGCGTTTCGTCAAAGTATAGTTTATTAATCCTTTCCCTGGAAATGCTAGGGCATATGAGTGTTGACAAAAACACTGCGCTTGGCCGATTCGAACCGGGGCGGCGACCTTCGCATTACAACCCAGGCTCTTGCCACTAGCTAATCCTGTCTCGTTTGGTAATAGGGGCAGATAGAATTTTCTACTATAGGTGGTTAGGGGTCCGAAAAGGTGTCCCTTCGCTTTCCTAGCGGATAGCATCCAGAAAGGTTATATTACATATCCAATTTATATTTTGTTTAAAACCAACAATGAAAAACCTTTAAAAAAAGAAAAATTTTATATTTATATCTTTCCCTGGAAGGGCCAGCGCACATGGGTGTTGAAAAAAAAAACCATTTGCGTTTGTCCGGATTCGAGCCGACAACTTCCGTAATCGCAACCCTGGCTTGATAGCTCAGTTGGCAGAGCACTCGTGTTGGTACCTCGGAAGGCGCCGTCGGAGCCGGCCAACACACGTTTTTTCAACCTCATCGCCAGTTCCATCACTTTGATGCTTGCAACTTAACTTACTCAAAGTCAGGTCCTATGTTGCCACAGCAGGCAGTCTTTTTGTCACGCAAAGGACAATATGGGAATGCCTCTAATAATACACACCACTTGTGGCAATGTGGTATCTCCAATTCAAACAAGCTAAAGTTCTTCAGAGTCTTGTAGAGAGTATTCTGTTATATTGATCTCAGATCTGGACCATGATTCATGGTCCACGAAGAGACTGGATGACAACCTACACCATGGGCTCCTTCTTCGAGTAGCAGAACATATCCGGGCTTGATGCCACATGGCCAAAGCAACAATATATCTGGAGGATAAATCTTGTGCTTACTGATCAAGTAGTCTCAATATCAGATTGATCAGTAGTCTCACAGTCATCACATTTTGGAGTTGACCATGCCCCAACACTTTCAACCCGCACTAGGCTCGCGTAGACTGTCAATAACAATAAATGTCGACATTTATAAAGCGCTTTACATTTATTCCGCTACTACTAGAAGTCAGCTGCCTACAAAGCCAATGCAATAGGCCTACTCCATACCTTTGGGCGGTGCTCAATGGAAGCTATTCCTAACAGCTCCCCATTTAGCACCAGGGTGGAGAGAGGCATGATGTAAAGTGCTTGCCCAATTGCACCACACATTGGCCTCAGCGGAATCCGAACCCCAGGACTTTGGGCCATGAGGTGCATGGTCGTTGTATCCACTGGACCACATGTGCCCTCAAGGGTGGCCTTAATATCGAATCCAGCAAGAAAACATGGTTGAGCTTGAAACCTGTTTGGGCTTTCGTCAGCTGTGGACTGATATAGCTGACAAATTATTGTTAGCTATGCCCATCAGGGGTGTCGCCCCTGCTTGCTCGATACCAATCCATCAAATCCATGTGACATGCACACCTTATTAATGACTGACAGAGACTTTGGTACTACTACATCGGAACGCCATCTTGTTTGTGGGCAATAGATAGATAGATAGAACGATATGAGAACCGATGAGAGATAGAGAGATAGAGAGATATGAGCGAGAGATTAGACAGGAGCGCAGAGCTATAGATGAGATATAGAGATCTACGCTCGACGAGAGATAGAGAGAGAGAGAGAGATATAGATCGATATAGGATCAGAGAGAGATAGATCGAGATAGAGAGAAGGTAGAGAGCGAGATAGATCCATCAGAATCCCATCGACCATGCACAACTTAATGACGGACAGAGATATTTGGTACTACAAATCGTGACCATCATCTTGTTTGTGGGCGATAGATAGATAGATAGATAATAGATAGATAGATATAGAGATAGTGATAGATAGATAGATAGATAGATAGATAGATAAGATAGATAGAATAGATAGATAGATAGATTATATATAAATAGATAGATGATAGATCGATAGCTCCGATAGAAGACCAGAAGAGATATCGGAGATAGAAGAGAGATAGCATAGAGAGAACAATATAGAGCGAGGGATAGATCGAGAGATAGAGAAGAGACAGATAGAGAGAGAGGAGAGTTAGCTCGCAGAGATCGCATACTCGCGAGAGATAGAAAGAGAGAGATCAGATAGAGAGATACGCGAGAGCAGCTCGATCGATCATCAGATCGATCAGAGCTCGCCTCATCTCTCAGATATATCGATCGCTCGCTCGAATAGAACCAAGCTAGCCGCTCTCGCGCTCGCGCGCGCGCACGTGCGCGCGCCCCCGCTCGAGCGCGCGCTGCTCGCGCGCTAGCGCCGCGCCCGCTCGCGCGCGCGCGCGTTCGCTCGCGCGCTCAGCTCTCTCGCGCGCGCTGCTCAGCGCCCGGCTCGCCGCGCGCTCGCGCGCGCGAATAGCAGAGAGAGAGAGATGATAGAGAGGAGAGATAGAGAGCGAGAGAGCGAAGAGAGCCGCGTACCCTAACTGTCCGATATTTTGTCTGCATCTCCGCATTGACTCTGCCACCTCCTTTATAGCCTGCCCATGAAATATATCTCAAAGGCTCCAGCGCTTGGAAAATAAAGCTGTGCGTTGGTGTTCGGGATCACTATTAGTAGTGCTACCCACAAGGGGGGCGGGCAGGGGGGCAAATTCCCCCCCCCCCCCGAGGGGAATCTTGCACCCACCCCTTGCCCCCTGGCAAATTAGTGAGTTACATGGCCCATATACTATACTAACAAATTTTAATATATGCTTCCCCTGAAAATATATTGTGCCCCTGTAAAAAAGCTGGTTACGCCACTGAATTAATAACGACACTTCACTGGATGCCGTTAGTAACAGATCAGATACAAAATCATTCTTTATAATGTATAAGTCTCTTCACGGACAGCATCGTCCTACCTTACTGGTGCTCTAATTTATGTATTGTTAAAGGTGGTTATGATTTCTCATGGACGTCAAAAGGTCAGAAATACCCTTTAAACACAAACAAATGAGCCTTGTGCATAGGTGATCTGACATTTTATAATATAACACAGATTTAATGATTTTTAATGAGATTGGTTTCAAGAATTTTGGTATTTCCAAAACAATATTACATGTATTACTTCAAGATTTAGTTATCTTATACTTAGTAGTTCACTAGTGTTCCAATTTAACAGAAGCGTTGCAGTCCACGATTTATGTGCCGCACAAGCGAACCTCCAAAAGACAGCGTACAAGTTCCCTAAAACCATGGTAATATTCCATTTTGAATCCTCCTCTCGTCCTGAAGATACTTTTGTCCAGCAGTTTCAGACTCGACCGGTGTTTTTCCCTCGAGACACTGATATTCTTCAATACAATCCATGTATTCTACCACCACCAGTCCCTGCCCGCAATGTCTCATTTAGGACCACAAACTGGAATTCCTTTTTGATTCCAAAACTGCAGCTCTTTGGTTCTTAACAGACGACAACAACCATTCAGCTTTCAAGCTCCTGTGGTTTCCCAAATATATATTCCTGGCACTATGTAAGAACAAATCTATCATTATTGTAGATTAAAACAGCTATAACTATCGCTATATCTTCTCCTGGTTACTCACTTGTCTTGCCCTCGTCTTTTCACAGTTAATCTCTATTTATCTCACAGCTAGACTTCCCAATTTCTAAAAATACTCATTCAGTATCACATCGTGCATAAACATGAGCTTTGCCTGTCCAATCAAATTTCCAAAATCACATCATCTGCATGCCACCATCTTACATAAATAACATCATGGGAAACACAATTTTTGGCAATCTGTTTTGATCGTTAAAGCATAACATCTAATCATAAACAATTTGACTCATTTCCTAAGTTAAGCATGCGGTGAATCCCCACGTCATTTCTTGCTGATGTAAATAACAGGTGCATGATCAAGTTTTGCACAAACACCCTAGGGGAATTTCCTTTCTCTTTTTTCATAGTAAACAAGTACTACTTTTTCCTGTGGGAAATCTTTTCTCAATAAAATTGAGAAAACAAATTAAAATAATATTTTTAATCACCAATGGGGGGTTTTAGCAATGGAACACCATCTCTATTGCACTGTTTTGGGCTTTATAATTATTTTATTTAGTATATGATTACCAAAGGTTTTTTAAAATTGCGCAGAAATATCCAAAATAGCCTTTTTATATCATCACCACTTTTGGCATTTGCTCGAACTTGGAGATAGTTTGTTAACTTTGTTTTTGTTAGGTTTCATTATTATGTGTATGTCCATGTTGCATTTTAAGTATTTGGTTTTGCAAGGCGCTCGCTGTGTTCTCTGTATAGCGCCCCTATAAAGGTGGAAGAAAGAGGCCGAAGGTCACAGAGTGACAAAAAAGGTTAGAAAATTAGCGGAAGATATTTGGGAATGGGGAAAATATGATGGGGGGATGAGAAACACAGTGCAAGGGGAGTGCATTATTATTTTAATTATTATTATCAGCTTATGTGTGTGGGTTAAGGAGAAAATGCTATTGTTATCACTAATTGACGTTAGTGCGAAATTTCGTTTGGCCCCCGTAACGTTTTTCCCCTAACCCACATTGTATTCCGTTTTGATAACACGGATATGAATATATTAATATAAATAAATAATAAGATCTCAATCTATATCCTAATGACTATTGTATATAGTATTAGGACGAACGTATGTTTGGAAAATAATCTAATATGCAAGCATTTATAAAGTACTCTTACACAAGTGGTATCACAGGCTGTACAATTATTATTAATTCCGCTGCCGTAGGAAATCGTCAAGCATCAACATCTCGCTTCATCTAGGAGCCTGCTCTAAGACATTCCTTTACATTACATGCCTTAGATTGTAATATTCCAGCCATAACAGCTATCCCAAATTTTCTCTTGGGTCTACGAGGCCACTTGCGATTATGAATCTTGCCCATGGACATAAACACGTTGACATCCATCACGATTTACAATGTTTTAAATCATGAGTCCTGCAACTCTAATCCGTTGCGCCACACGCATCGCGCACTAGAACAATGTTGGAAGACCAGAAGAAAATGACATACAGAGAGGCCCAATAACCGTCTCGCACGGCACGCAGATCCAGACGGGATCCAGATCGGATCCAATCTCGTATCCAGTTTGCGTCTACACGCCGGCAACGGCCAAACTTAATCCAGATCTGCCAACGCGTAGCATGGTTGTACACGCTTGTTGTGGCTCTGCACTTTAAGCGCGTACTTTTTAGGTTACGCGTAAAGTATCCTCGATCACCAAGGTTACGCGTAAGCATTTGTACACTTTCGCTTCGAAAGGGCGCTGTACTTTGCACTCACTGCTCCGTGTAGAGTCTTAATATAACGGTCTCCCATGATCTGGTCTGTGATCTGGATCTCGGTGATACGCATCGGATCTGGATCTGCGCCCGTGTAGATTGCCCCAATAACAACATATGATTCGTTTTGAATCCCAAACGGATTGTATTTTGAATTTTTGAAAGTAATTTCTTTGCAAATTACTGAACATCATCCTAAATATTCTAATTTGTTTCAAGCCTCAAAGTAATTATTGCGAATCAACATAAAATTTTTTTTTTTTTTTTTTTTTTTAATTTTTTAGTTTTTTTTAAAGTAAATGTATTGACTGCATTTGTACCAGCTCATGCCCGTCCGCCATGGGGGGGTGTGGGGGGGTGGAACACCCCCCCCCACAGCGATCCTCAAAAAGAGAATAAAGAAAAAGGGAAGAGAGCAAGAGGGAAAGAGAAAGAGTAAAGAAAGAGGACAGAGAAAATAAAGAGATAAGGGTAAGAAAAAGAATGAAACAAAAGGGGAACGCATCAAGACGCCTACTATTGACCTCCAGACTTACATAAATCCAATATCAAATATTTAAAATTGCTTCCCCTCAAGCCAGTTTAGGTTTGTTCCATGTTAATGTGCCCACAGTACTTGTGATCAAAATGTGTAAATCAATTGAGGAAACACGATCGTGGCAGTGGGCATGTGCAAACGGGAGGGATCCATGGGCCACTTCCCCAACTTTGGTCTACCAGTATAAGGGGAATTTTTCAGTCGGGATCTGAAGTGGTCAAGAAAAAAATTGGTAGGGTTCGATTCCCTGTACCATAAACTTAAGTCTACTGCTTGCATTTTGAATTAATTACTATACGTTACCCTTCAAAATACTTTCTAAATACTAAAGTCGCAAGAGCTTCTGGTGGCTCCGCCCTGGACCCCGGCAGGGGCTCTGCTCATGTGCAACTCATCCGTTAGTAAGACTTGGCGCTAGCTATGTGTAATTCCCCTCGGTAGTACAACATAGCTTTAATACTGCCCTTATCAGTGGAGGCAAGTTAAAACAAGTCCTTTTCTTTGAATTGGTTACTACTATTTAACCCTTTCAAAAATGTGTATCTGAAGGTTCTGAATACTAAAATCCAAGAGCTTCAGGGGCTTCGCCCCCCTGGGCCCCCAGCAGGCGCTGCTCCTACATCCCACCCATTAAAGACATTAAAGACGCTCGCTATAATGCAATTCTCCTATACTGCATGCCCGTCTCAGTGAGCAAAGTTAGAAACCAGTCTTTACTCGGGTCTTTTACTTTGAATTTGTTACTAATTTATTACCGTACCCCTCAAACAGTGGCCATTTTGAAGGTTCTGAATAGCGTAAATCCCAAGCGGCTGGACCTCCGGCAGGGGCTCAGCCACGGCACCCCGACAGGCCTAAAGCGGCCCTGGACCCCACCCATTCAGGGCTTCCTGTTTCGTCCGGTGTGTGTCAAGGCACTTGCGATGGTGCAGTTCGAACGATCAAAAAGAAATGGTCTTTAAGAGCATATACTTGGACAAGTTTCACCGGCCCTTAAGTGGGCCCGAACCATGCGCCTTTAGTTGTATGTGATATTCGCTCAATAAGGCTTCCAGGACTATACTGCAAGCATAACATTCTTCGTTACACCCCCCTGACAAAATGTTAGCGCCGGCCCTGTTTTTCCTATAGAAAGTGCGACAAAAATTTCGCCCATTGTTACATGTATCTATGTGGAGAAATTCAATTTAAGAAGAAAACTCTTTCATTGGTATTACAACAATGGTATGGTAAACAAACATCCGGTAGTTATGGTGTAGTTATGGTTTTTTGAATGAAAAAAGTTCAGAATAGAAACACGTCTTATGTTTTGATGTAGTTTAAAATACCGCGAAAGTAATCAACCTAGCATCGGTATTATGGTTGATATGAAAAGTTAAGAGAAGAACCAAGTTTTTTTTGTTCTGGTGTAATAAAATACCGCGCGCAACAAGTACTCTCCATTTAATCTTGTACAAACTATGGTTTAACAATAAGAGCTTGCGTTGATAGAAAAATAGACGAGTTACGAGGTAAAAACAAATAAGTAACGGAAACATTTGTTGTGTCGCAGGTCCGTTTTAGGGACCAATGAATTTTCACAAAACATTATCACATGGTGGGTTTGGGTCCACAACGTCACCCTTGGATTTTAGGTGCTAGTGTAGCTAAGTGTCTGTTAACAAGGGTGGTACCATTTGTTCTAGTTCAAATAAACCTAACCCGAATTTCATATTTGCCCTCCAACATGAAATTGTTGGAAATATCCAAATTCTGTAGCAAGAAATAATTTCAGCTTAATCCTGTCAAATGGGGACATTTTTAATGTAAAGATTACATTAGTGCAAAAGTTAGGGTTTTAGGGACACCATGGCGAAGCAGAATGCATTTAAAAGAGTCCAGCAAGCCTAGTCTTTGTTTTTGGTTTTAGATGGCTTTGTAACTGAAATGCAAACATTGGGAAAGCCATCCAAAGCAACTGACTAAAGTTTTACAACTTATGCAGAATTTACAGTGTTGAAATGTGTTAATAAAAATTTGACAAAAAAGGCTCGGTAAGACGAGGGTTGTACGACACACATGCATTTCCTTCACTGAAGGATGAAATCAGCGTCTCTGATGACACAAATTAAATGTGTTTTCACTTGTATAATTACGAATTTCATGATTCAAAATTCTTATGGTAAAGTTGGCGTAGTAAACCAAAGGACCTAAACATCGTTGATTTTTTATGGTGAAAAAAAAAAAACACTTCGGCATTGATGGGTGTTAAATTCTGGGATACCCTTTAGATTTCTTTATAGCGAAAGTACCCGGACGTAAAAAGTATCGTAATCTATAATGCGGCCGCCTAACTGCAGTTTGGAACAAGAGTGGTATCTTAAGGCTGGTTTATGAAAGGGAGACAACTTTAGCCTGGGTTTAAACAGGGTCGTCTACATGAGCAGACCTTTTTTCCTTCCAAACAGACTCTAAAAATGTGCTGCCAACGGGTGAGTAAATTCCTCTGGTTGCCGTTTTGGGCCCATCCATGAGGAAGTTCTCACCGTTACATTTAACTTTCACAGCGTTTTGAAAAGAAAAAGGTCGCCTTCATGTAGGACTAACCCATGGTTTAAACCTAGGTTCTAAAGTTAGTCTAACCTTTCAGCATACCAGCCTAAAAACTTGATACTAAAAATTAAGTGTACCCAGAGCAGGGGCGGATCCAGGAGTTGAAAAACGTCAAAATTACAGGGGGGCTTAAAGGTTTAAACTTGTCCAAAAGCTCCAAAATGGGCTGATTTTGCAAAGATTTTGCAGAAATAACGGGAGGCGGCCGCACCATTCGCCCCCTCCCTAGATCCGCGCCTGCAGAGCAAGATTTTAAAATCTTTATGAAAAATAAGTTAATCCAGGGACAACGCTCAGTTACGAAACGGAAACCCAAAGTATGCTCGCGTGTGGATGTCTTCCAAACTTCTGCCAATCAGACCACTTGCAGACAAGTGTCTGCTTTTCTTTCCATAACAAACAGAAGTTGAAAAAAATAGTTTCCAGGGCCGTCGCGTCTAGAACATTTTGTCAGGGGGGGTTGTGACAACTGACTAGAAAGGTTATTGCTGCAGTGCAGTAAGAGTCCTCGGAAGCCGTGGTGAGCGAAGAACAATACAACTACAAAGGAGCATGGTTCGGGCCCACTTAAGGGCGTTGAAAATTGTCCTAAGAAGATGCTCTACAGACCATTTAGTTTGAATCGTTTGAAATGCCACATCGCAAGTGCCGGACACCAAACGGACTAAACAGGAGAAAGCCCTGAATGGGTGGGGTCCAGGGCCCGCTTTAGGGCCCCTGTCGGGGTGCAGGGGCAGAGCCCCTGCCGGGGTCCAAGCTCTGGTTTAGCTATTCAGAACCTTCAAAATGATCACTGTGTGAGGGGTAAATAGTAACAAATTCAAAGTAAAGACCAGAGTAAAGACTGGTTTCTAACTTTGCTCACTGAGACGGAGCATGACAGTATAGCGAGAATTGTTTACATATATAGCGAGCGTCTTTAAGTCTTTAATGGGTGGGTACAGGAGCAGGCCTGCTGGGGGCCCAGGGGGCGAAGCCCCCTGAAGCTCTTGGATTTCAGCTATTCAGAACTCAAGGAATTACCACCTTTTTGAAGGGGTAAATAGTAACCATTCAAAACGAGAAAAGACTTGTTTCTAACTTTGCTCACCTGATAAGGGCAGTATATAAGCTTGGACCGCCGAAGGCCGAATTAACATAGCTAGCGCCAATGTCTTAAAGTAAAGGAATGCGTGCATGAGCAGAGCCCCTGCCTGGGGCCAGGGGGCGGAGCCCCGGACAGCTCTGGATGTAGCTATTAAGAAATGATTTGAAGTTAAGTATAGTAATAATTCAAATGGACAGCCAGTAGACCTATAGTTTATGGTACAGGGAATCGATCCCTACCAATTTTTTTCTTGCCACTTCGAGCCGACAGAAAATTCCCCTTATACTGGTAGACCCAAGTTGGGGAATGGCCCATGGATCCCTCCCGTTTGCACATGCCCATGCCACGTCGTGTTTTCCTCAAATTGATTTTACCATTTTGATCACAAGTACTGTTGGAACATTAACCATACCACCAAACAACTGGCTTGAGGGGAAGCCATTTTCCAACTATTTGTGCGATGGGCGAGGGCAGGGAGGATGAGGAGGGAAAAGAGGAGGAGGAAGGGGAGGAAGGGAGCACGGGGGGGGGAAGGAGGGGGGCGGAAAAGGGAGAGAGCGGATGGGCGAGTGAGGGCGGGAGAGGAAGAGGGGACGGTTTTCTTCTTCCCTTTTTCTTCTATCTTTTGAGGATCGCTGGGGGGGGTTCCACCCCCCCACACCCCCCAATGGCGACGGGCCTGATAGTTTCAGTTTAACAGAAGCGACCGTGAAAAGCAAGGTAATCACGGACAAATGATGTAAAATGAATACGATTTTAGAGGGCTTAAACATCCCTAACGTCCCCCTTAACTGCAGGCCCGGTAACTGGGGTGGGGGGGCGTACGCCCCCAATTTAAAAAAACTGCAACCCCTAAAAAGCGCTCTAAAGGCAAAAAAAAAAACACATTTCTTTCTCTCAGCCCGTAAGGTGAATGGTCTGCATCGGCTGAGACAAATTGATACCAGGTTGCCTTAGGCCCTATCCTTCATAGTAAGGCTGGATTTCACTTCCTCCACAAAACTACCAAGAAAAGGTAATAAGGGGATACACATTTCTTACAATTATCCCTATAACAGTATTGTTTATACCATTGGCGTTTTCAGAACGTCCATGCCAACGGGACCGTGCCACATTTTACAACAAACTATATACCAATTTGTTTACACTTTAAAGGCCGACTCAAGATTTCCTGAGGATGGCGCCCCTCAATTTTCCAAAAAAATCGTGTTTTTTGTCATGTCATTATGTCCCTTACTAATCACTTGGTGACAATGGCTAACTTAAATCGAGAATTCCTTCAATAGAAACTCCTCAACTTGTTATAAATTTCCGGATCCGAATTTTGTTATACACAGTATCCTATGGGACATAATACTACACAAAAATGTTTACTGCTCAAAAACGAAAATTCCGATTCATCTCAAATTTTGGAATTGTGCATTTTAGGTTAGGTTACTATCTTTATTCTAGCTTGACTATTTTTTTATTATTACACAAAAAAATAATATTTCAAAATCTCTGAGTAGACTTTAATCAATTTTTTTAACACTTTAAGCAAGTTCCTCTATAGTAGTGTTTATACCCTGGCGTAGGCTAACGGTTTACATGCCAACGCGATGCTGCACATGTACACAAAACAAGACAACAATTACTGTTATTGATGCTATCTGCTCAGGCAAGCGAAGGACACCTTTCGGACCTAACCCGTAGAATTATATCTATCGCTCCTATAGTCAAGCCCGCTAGCATACTAAGGTTGGGCCGGTTCGAATCCGGCCAAGCGCGCATGGGTTTTTTCAACACTAATGTGGGCTGACTCTCCAGGGAAAGAGAAATAAATATACAAGTACTGTCAAATATTTTAGCGGGAATGCACTGCAATGTTTTTACAGTCATTGCTCACGCCCTCTAATCCAACGTTTATTTTAGATTTATTTTCTTTTTCTGCTACGAAGTGACCAACTAGGAAACTAAACAACTCAGTTCAGCGAACTTCATCACACTTAACCTTCTTCTAAAAGAGGCTGTTTTGAAACTTGCAATATATAGGATTTCTATTACCGATAAAGTGAAACTGAGGAAAGTGAAAGATTGTAGCCAACAATGTTTAATACAAAACCGAAATAATGATTTTAATTTCACGGTGGTTTGCTGTGATTATTAATTTCTTTAAAACAAAAGAATAAATTAAAAAATACAAAACAACAATATTAAAAAAACACACATACACACACGCGCCGCACACACACCCCCACACCACGCACACACACTCGCACATTCTCGCGCACACCCCATCCACCCACCCACCCTACCCGCGCCCCCCACACACACACCCACACAAACCGCCACACACACGGTCGGCAAGGAAAAACTGTGCTACAATCTGCTGAAAGAAAATGATTTTTTTCTGCATTTAATGAATAAAATCCTCTTTTTAACCTTAACAAGTTTTTTTTTTTTTTTATTAAATTCTACACAGCCCTGAATATGTCGAGTTTCGTCGAGTTTTCCCCCGGGATGGGTTGTGGTAAAGAAAGTTGTGTCGAAATAGTTCATAGAATTTAAAATCTATTCATTTGTCGATGACACCACAATAACTTTTTTCATAGCATGATGTAATTGTGGATCACATAAATTTGTTAACAATGAGCTTAAAAAGGTAGGTAACTGTTTCAAAGCCAACAAACTGTCTTAATACTACAAAAAAACAAACTAATAGAAAGGGCGCAGACCTGAATCCAAAACGCACTGAAAAAAACCGGAAATTTGATGAGACATATAGGAAATTTTTTGTTGATACAATGAAAGATAAATGTTTGAGGAATTCCTCCCAAGTTTTTTACAAGGGTTCACTTACACAAACCGGTTTTTAAAACAATAGTCTGATTAACATATTAGCAGGTTTGGAGTAATCATAAACAAAAGTTGGGCAAGTGATTAAACGTTCCACATTTACATATTTATTCAACATACACACCCTGAAAACAACATTTAATCACAATCCTTCATACAGAAATGGCAACTTTGTTATAAATTTCCGTATCCGGAAATTAGTTACACCAGTATCCTATGGCAAACTGATATACACATAATGTTTCTCAGGCAAACGAAAAATCCTGTCAAATCCTCAAACTTTGGAATTGGGCTTTTTGGGTGACTATCTTGTAGTTCTAGTCGACAGTTAAATAAATACACAAAAAGAAGATTTCAAAAATCTCTGAGTCAGACTTTAATACTCATGTTTTGTTATTCGTGAAAGAGGACAAGTATCATGTTGCTTTTGCGTCATGAAAAAAATAGCTCATCTAAAATCGGCGGGTGGTGAGCACCTGAAACCTTTTCCGCGCTGCCTTGGTAATAACAATGACCCTGGTACTTCCAGAAAAAAGGGTTAATTTGAAAGTGCTTTAATCCTCTGAATACCGAGCGGATTTACTTGATATCAAGTGTTATTATTGCTCGAGTCAATTCAGCATGATATGATGTACATCTACTTGCAAAAAATCACTGTTTGAAACTTTCTTCATTTTTCACAACATAGTGCAACTTTTGCACTTGACCTACCCCAGAGTCTTGAAAGGTATAATATTTAATACTAACCGTTCGCACAATTACTACTTTAGAAAACCCGGTGCTTATGCTTATGCTGTGATGCAGTGAGCGCCGCCCATAGCCCACTGTGTTCGGATGTGACCCGCATTAATTTCAAAGTTCACAGATCGTATCGATCGATATCGGTCACATTCAATTAACAGCAGCTTGGCTGGGCCGCGCTGCTACTGCATCACCGCATCGCATAAGCAATAAGCCCGTCGGTGTAAGCGGCAAAGAAGCATAATACTGCATAAGAGCATAAGATGCATAAATGCATAATCGCTAAGAGAGCATAAGAGTGCATAAGCATAAGATAACCTATATTTTACGGAACATAAATCGCATAAAAGTGCATAAGCATAAGAATACCCGTATATACGGAAACATAATCGCATAGATGGCATAAGCATAATACAACCTTATAAACGGAACATAATTGCATAAGAGCATAAGCGGATAAGAGCATACTCGCTAATGTGCATATCGCCTAGAATAATCGATTACGGAACATAATCGCATGAGAGCGCTAAGAGTGCATAAGCTTAAGAATAAACCGCGTATATTCGGAGCATAAATCGCATATAGCAAGTACGTGCATTTAAGCATAGAATAACGGTATATGTACGGAGCATTAGCTGCATGAGATGATAGAATAATAGTGTAAAAAACGCATCAACCCCACGGAGCCTATACGGAGCATAGGCGCACATTATGGCAAGCCATACAGGCCATAACGTATGCCGCAACGCGTTGCAGAAAGTATCAACGCGTGCCAAAATGTCACCCACGCGTTGCGTGTCGGCGGCCAATTAAATGATCAGTTCTGTGACGTATTTAAAACAAATGACCCACCACGCGTTGCAACGTAGCTATCAACGCGTTGTGGAAACTCACAACGCGTGTGCAAGCCTTCACAACGCGTTTGCGAGCTTCACAACGCGTTGCAAGCTTCACAACGCGTTGCGAAGGTCCCCCAGCATAAGGGTCATAACGTATTGCCCGCAACGCGTTGTGATAAGTATGCAACGCGTTGGCGACATTTTCGCGTCGGCAACGCGTTGTGGCGTCGGGCCAATCAACCTGCATTTGCTGTGACTCTTTCAAAAAAATTGATCCACAACGCGTTTGTCGGCAATACGTTATGACCCTTATGGCCGTCACGACGCTTGGCATGGCCTTCACAACGCGTTTCTAGATTCACAACCGTTGTAAACTTCACACGCGTTGTGAAGGCAATAATTGGATCATAAACGTATTGCCGCAACGCGTTTGTGAAGGTTTGCAACGCGTTGTGAAGGTGTCAACGCGTGGTGAGATTTATTTTTAAAATACGTCAAGAAATTCATGATTTTGATTGGCCGACGCAACCGCACGCGTTGCCGACATGTCGCAACGCGTTGCCTAATGTCGCAACGTCGTTGACGAAATGTCGCAACGCGTTTCCGAAATGGGTCGCAACGCGTTGTGACTTCTCACAACGCGTTGCGGCAATACGTTGTGACCCTTATGCTTGTGGTCCTTCGCAACGCGTTTGTGAAGCTTGCAACGCAGTGTGGGCAGCTCGCAACTCGGGTGAAGGTTTGCAAAACGGCGTTGCAAGTATCTAGCAAACGCGTTGTGGGTCTATTTTTTAAATACGTCACAGAAATTCATGATTTGATTGGCCTACAACCGCAACGCGTTTGCCCGCATGTCGCAACGCGTTTGCCAATGTCGCATGCGTTGCAACTTTCTCGCAACGCGTTGCGGGCCATACGTTATGGCCCTTTAAGCTTGCCAATACAACGATGGGGTTAAACGCATATCGTTTTACCATACATCCGGAGCATAATCCGGGGGATGGGGAACTGACATGTCAAGGCTACGGGTATGCGCCGCTTCCAAATGGGAACAATTGGTCTCGTTTTTCTTGCCAAAAAATCCTTGGATAGGGTTGCAATTTAGAAAAGAAGAAGAAGGAAAACACTCTGTAAAATCACCGTTTTTGAGCAAGGAAAACCCATAGAATGGGTCCTTTGCAAATTTTCGGAGAAAAAAAATCGTCAAATAGGCCGATTTTATTTACCTAAATTCCCGTGAAATGTTATTCTTATGCTTATGCAGTCTTATGCTCTTACGCGCTTATGCTGTACATACGGTTATTCTTATGGTCATTATGCAGTCTTATGCTTCTTATCGCTTGGTCATGGCGGTCTTATGCCATAAAATGCCTTGGTCATGCATCGTAGCTCTTATGCTCTTAATGCTCTGCGCTTATGCTCCGTAGATACGGGTATTCTTATAATTATGCAGTCTTATGCTCCGTATAATCCGGTTTTCTTATGCCTTATGCAGGTCTTATGCTCTTATGGCTTATTGCGTTTTACACCAACCGTAGTCATAAGCCCGGTTTTTCTAAAGGTCGTAATTACTTCGCCGATATGCGTAATCAGAGTCCTTATGCAAGCTAGCACTAGGCAATCTTGTATCGTCAGTCAGTGTGTCCAAATGCATAAATTCTCTATATTCCCTATAGTACACAGTATGAATTAGTCCGATGACACTCTTTCATTGTTCTTAAAATGATTATATGTCTGTTTACAACCTAATTAACCCCTACATCTAGTAAATACGTTTCTCTTCTTTTCCTTCTGCCTCTCTTTCTGTGAATAAAATGTATCTATCAGCCATGCGAATTTGTTTCCTGTATATGGTAGACAACTCCATATATCGCCCTCAATAACAATTCCAGCAACATTAGCCTAGTGGATATGAATGCATATATGAGTTACCTTAATGAATTCTGTCCATATCGATGTTGACGAACCAATTCACTCGACTGGTCTTGTAAACACAATACACGCATTTGACAACTTTGTTGAGTCCTGCTAGCTGATTATCTTATCTTTGTCACGATTTATTGTCTTTCACTATACAATTATTCCATGTAAACGCTTTTGTAATGACAATGAAATATCCTAAATTGTTTCTTTTATAAGGACACAAGGACCTTTCCAAAGAATACTCCCCAATTCTTAGAACCGCGATTATTTCCTTTCTATGGAATGGTTGCCACTGTTTTAATCACCCACTAAGTGCATACGCCGAAAACGTCCGTTTTTTGTACAGAAGTTGATTTCATATTTCCTGTCGTTCAAGTCAGAAATTCAATCATTTTTTTTCTAAGTCCAATTAGCCACAATAAATAATTAATAAACCAACGAAACAGTGCAACAAAGAATCACCCTAGAAAGTCTCCGCAGTTTTGCACTAATTTAAGTCAAAACGTCCGATTGTGGTTTGGGTACTTGTGAGATTCATAATTGATTGTTGCTCTTTCTGCGCCTATCAAGAGGTATTCAGTTAATGAAAAACCTCGTGATAACATTCTGTGTGAATGAATTCATTCTTTCATATATCAAAATTGGAGTAAATCTTACCCAACAATACATACGACACCCTGTCAAAACTAAATTGTAATTTTCTTAACAATTAATTTCGAACTTAAGTGTTGTGAGAAATGAGGGGTCCACACAATGGTAAACATGTCTTAGGCTCATTTGAAGTCCTGCCTCACATAGAAATGTTTAATTATCGCCTACTCTTAGCCTCCTAGTCAGGTCGAACCTTCATGTGACCGTACAGTTGAGTATATATGCATTTTTTGCAGAAATTATGGTGGTGTGTAGAATAAGAATCTTCCGAGTGCCACCTGGGCATCCTTGGGCATTTTGAGAATCCAAGATGGCGGTCGCCTTAATATAATTATATATTCAACACTATATTATCAAACTATGGAGTTACTAGATATAATACATATCCAATGAACAGTGTATGGCACTTGTAACATTAAAGTCTGACTCACTTCAATCCAAATGGAAGCCACATCCAATATTTTTAAAATATGCCCTATTACAAATACAGGACAGCAAATCCCTGCGATAAAAATAGACCTTGAACTACTTATGGTTCTGTTATTAAACCAATAAATAATATTTCTGATAACTTTTAAAATGTAACTGTGTCATTCAATATGGCAGCCAAAAACTGAATCTCACAAAAAATACTTGACACAAATTTATAAGTATTACAGCCGTCAAACCGAAATCAAATTGCCAATGACAATTAGAAATGTAAACCTTTGAATCCTTACCAATGTACAACATACATTTCAATTTGTTTTAAATAAATGCGCCAAAATAACCTAGGAATTACCTTTTTTTCACATATATTGCACTCAATGTATAATTTTGACAACAGTTGTGATAAATTTTCATCGGATTACCCTGGTATCACTTGTTTATGATGATATGTACTGTCTAATGTTTCATTGACCACAATAATTTATACTTGAAGTAATAATTTAGAAATTGTGTCTAGTGTTGTTTGAAGATATTCACGTTTTGGCTGCCATATAGATTTGACGGCATGTTACAACTTTAAAAGTATCATAGCTACATTTATTGTATCTACAACATAATCTAAGTACTTCATGTTTATTTTTTTTATCGCCGGTATTTGCTGTTTATAAGGGCATATCTTTAAATTGATTAGATTTTGCTTCCATTTTTTAATTTGAAGTCTGACTTAATGTTGCAAAATGTGCCATACACTTGTTCATTGGATCTATAGTATCGCAGTAACTCCATAGTTTGAATATAGGGTTGATATAATTATATCATTTATGGCGACGCCATCTTGGATTTCTCAAAATGCCCAAGGATGCCCCAGGTGGAACCCGGCAGTTTGTTATTCTACACACCCTACTCTATCATTTATTCAGAGCAAAACATTGTGTATATACTCAACTTTCCATCCGGTCAGGGCATAATTTGGACCATATCACCCGACTATCCTCTTAATAAGTGTGACTTTCAATATGTGATCAACATTTCTTCGAGCTTGAGGAACTACATGAGGCGAATTTTGAAAGGGCGGCAACCGCTACACTTACAATCATATAATGTTGGCAACCATTGTAACAGCCTAGCGTCGTTTATTGGGCTTTGAGCGTCTGGAGGTGCTGACATTTACTTGTGGCCGTAATAACTCAGGTTCGAATCCTGGTCACGACAAGGGTGCATTTCTCTAACCAGAGCTGCTTAAGTTTTTGTCCTCCATTGTTTTCTATTATAAGGACACAAGGAAAAAATCTATGGAATGGTTACCACTGTTTTAATCACTCTCTAAGTGTCTCAAGCCGAAAACGTCGTTTTTTTTTGTAAACAGATTGGCAAAATAATATTATTGTAGAGTGTAGCTGTGGCCGCTTTTAAAAATCAAGCCCTTCAATCGTGTCCACAAGCCTCAAAGATCGCATATTTTAAAGAAACTAAGAGTAGCTCGAGTAAGAGGCATTTGGTGTTTGGTTGGTGAAGCAGGGATGGGGGGGGGGGGGGGGGGTGAGGGGAGGGGGTTCACTGCCCCAATCACATATTCATGTGTGGGGACCCCTCAGGACACCATTAAGATTTTGAGACTTATTGTTTTAAGAATTCCCTTTATAGATTTTGGGCATATGCGTTGGTGTTGTTTAAACATGATTGGATTTTCTTCGGACTTGAACACAGAATACGACGTCACCTTTCTACTACAAGAAAACGACGTTTTGGCTTAGGGAGTGTTAATACAGTGGTAAACAATTCCCGCATAGAGGGAAATATTTGGTTTCAAAGAAATTGGGGCTGAGGGGCATTTTCTGCAATGGCCTCGTGTCCTTTTTTAATGAAAAATATCGGACACTTTCATTATCATTACACAAACAAACAATTTTACACAACGGAATAATATAGTAGTCAAGGACAAAACCTAAGCAGCTCTCGTGTCAGAGGAATGCACCCTGCCGTGACCCAGGGAATTCCGCACCTTGGTTATTACGCCACAACGAATGTCCTACCTCTAGACTATCACGCATGCTACCGAACTGGCTGTTACAATAGTTGGCAAAATTATATTATTATAAAGAAAAAAAAAAAGTTTTGTAGCCTGTAGTCGCCGCCTTTCAAAATCCGCCGGGGCATGACGTTCCACAAGCCAAAGTTCAAGAGCGCCATCCCTAAATTGATACACGGAATAATAGTAAAGTGAAGAAGAAAACTTAAGCAGCTCTCGTGTCATAGGAAGCCCCTGCCGTGTACCAGGATTCGAAACCTGGGTATTACGGCCACAACGTAAAGTCCTACCCTCTCTAGACGATCACGGCATTCTACCGAACTGGCTGTTAAAAATAGTGGCAAAATGTAATATTATTTAGAGTGTATCTGTAGCCCGGCCTTTCAAAATCCCTTCAGCCGTTTCCACAGCTCAAGGCATATTTGATCGTCAATATTTTAAAGAAATAAGAGTATTGTATATAATAAAAATATTTGTGAGGCATGACTTCACTGATCCCTCATCACATGTTTCGATGTTGACCCGCCGTCACGACAACATTAGTTGTGACATCTTAATGTTTAAAAGAATTACATTTGATATCATATTTTTGGGCATGCGTTGGTGTTTTAAAAACATGATTGGATTTTCTGACTTGAACAACGATATACGAATTAACCTTTCGTCTACAAGAACGACGTTTCCTACTTATACACATATCTAAGTACAAGACACTTGCTGTTATAAGGATTTTGA
>JAMKCH010015179.1:0-25085 GCA_023653785.1 Ophioderma brevispina | reverse complement strand
GAAAAGGATATCCGGAACTGAACGGACGAGCAGTCAAGGGTGACTCAACAGTACAACAGTGTTACATTCACCATCTGCCAAGGCACACCAATTCACCTCACAAAGATGAAGCCCAAGGAAAGAGTATTCACAGACCATGAACCCAAAACAAACCCCAACTAGGAAAAAACCCCAATCAGCGGAAGCCAATGGGACAATTAATACCCCACAAAACTAGCAATAAACAAATACAGTGCGAAAAACTTAATATATGACTCATGCAGTCACTAATTGCCGTACACTCCCAGTTCACAGACCACCCATGAATTACGACATGAGGTTCGGGAACAGAGGTGAGGAGGGGGGGAAAAGCGAGTGGCAGGGAGAACCACGAACAGGATTACATAACACCCACCACACAACCAAAGACATCGTCCTCGGATTGCATGTGTAGACCAGATGGTCATAGTTGTAATAATAAGTCTCATTTGACCTTCGACCGCAGCATGTGTCCTTTGACTCATTATACAAACTGCGGGCCCCAACATTGCACCTATGATTCAACCTGCTCACAAACGAACTTCAACTTTTCCCCCATTTAGGTCTATGAGGTCTCATTTGACCTTTGGCCGTGGCATGTGACCAGAACCTAATTAACAAATAAGGACCCCATGTTGCATCTATAATTCAAGGTCTGGCTCCAATTGAATTCAACTCCAAATCTGCCGTCAATCCCACATTTCAGGACACCCCCAAACTCTACCTCCCATGACACTTTGACCCTGGGACGGGACCTTGACCTAATTAACATATGAGGCATCCAATGCTGCACTATGGTTCAATCTTGGGTCCACTTGGAACCCTTCAATTAGTTCAACCTATATTCCTTATTTACAAGCAACCTCACATGACCTGTGACCCTTAGTATGTAACCTTTGACTTTAATATGTGACCTTTGACCTCATCAGCAAATGTGGGATCCCGTTTGAGCTTTAAACTGAAGTTGGTTTAAACCATAAAGTATGCCGATATTATAAGCTAATGTTAACCCTTTTTCACAACAGGCATCAACAACAGACTACAGGGGACAAAGTTATCCCTTGGTCGTCTGCCTTAGGCAGGCGAAACAAAAAAGTATATCGAGTCCAATCCACATGCATCTCACAAACTACTCTACAAAGGTGATAGGCTTCGAAATATGCACCCATGGCGCCTACATGCACAGATGCGTGCAGGATTATATACGCGAATGCGGAATCTCGTAGTCTTGATAGTGCGTACAAGGGTCATTATTAGCCGCCATATTGGGGCTGAAGGGTCTAAAAACGAAAGTAATAGACAAGACTCATGTGTCGTTGCTTGCATTATATTTTCATTCAAAATTTCCTGTGCATATAACATAATTATACGGAGGTATTATGAAGTAACTGCCAGTTTGGGCTATTGCTAGATTAAGAGTGCTTATTAAGCAATTGTCATTTTTGACACCATCTTGGATTTGAAAACATGAAACAACGCAAAATGTACTTTCAAGGTCCAAAATTATGATTTATTTGTACAATTTTGTATAAACTTTAAAAATTTATGATTTGTTTATTCAAATTTCCTAATGTGTATAACATAAGAAATAGGTGTATGAAAACTCACCAGATTAAGCAATTGAAAGTGCTTACAGAAGCATATTCTAGAGCCACCATTTGTGGAGTTTGACGTCGTTTTTAAACAATAAATGGTAAATGAGGTCCTTTGGTCCAAAGATACACTAGGTGTTTTTTTAATTGTTATCAAACTATGTATGACATGGATCTATGTGAAAAAAAGCATAGACAATACTATATTAGGCTTACGGGGCTGTGCCAAATTCCTGATTCGAAGGCGTTAGAAACACAGAAAATGTTGGTCACCTCTGCCCAAAAAGTTAAAAATTATTAAATGTAATGTTTTTGCCCTTAAAGTTTAAAAACTTAGGCTTGTTTTGTCCTAAAATTGCCAGTTCTGTTAATAGAGAGGGAGGAGGAAGATACAAGGGGCCAGACAGAGGCGAAGATCGACTAGCGAGGTAACAAATAAGAAAATGTCAGAGGGGGCTTTCCTAGACACACACAGATAATTACAACCCATGACATTTTGAATCACATAGGTCTCTTGATTAGCGTATGCAGACGTTTCCCGTTATATTTCATAATTAGCTTTTTGGCGGCCAAATTTTGTGACGCTTCTTGGATTTGTTTTTGTGGTGGCCATATTGATAATTAAGCCGTTTTTGAACTCTTTGGTATCGGAAATATGTGTATTGTCGTCAATTTGGACCTCATACTGCGTGCAGAATACTAATTATAAGGGAATTGGATGTATTTTGGCGGCCATATTGGATTTGACACCCTAAAAACTTTTTGAAACATTCCCAAGATTTTTTTTTAGCAACATTGTTACACCCAAAATCCCAATGAATCAAGAGGAATTTTTTTGCTTTAACAGAAAAAAAACACCGAAATTACACTGTAGCCTACACTTAACCAATGGTGGAAGTCGTTGTCATGCGACCATTTTCTTTTGTTCGTCAATCAGATAGAACAAAGGAATTCCGAAATTTCATTAAAAGTACCCGTATCACGTAGGAATAGGTCAAAACAATCAAAGTGCACGTATGCAAATGCCATACATTGTAGAGTTCACATATTTTATATGAACAACGCCCATGTTTGCGACCTAAGGTGAGGAATAAATTAATCTTGATTACAGAAGTACAGTGGTTAGATCACAACCGTTACAAGTCACCTTGTTGCTGCTAGGCTAAATAGGAATATGGATTTGGAATTTAAAAAATCAAGAAACAAAGGGTCAATGGTGAACGTGGACTGTACAATTGCTATGTGTAGCGTCAAAAATAGAGTCAAGGATGAAACATGTTGTGTACCAGGGCCCAATTTTAAGAATGCCCCAAGTAATTAAGGTAGTCGAATATTATCTGTTTTGACACTAGGATTCCGTTTAGTAATATCTAACGATTTACTTGACGTATAAATATGGCTGAAACATAGACAATCATATTGTCTATGCTATTTACCGCTATAGGCATTAAATATGTAACCATGTGAATATTTGGGTATTAATCTGTATACCGTTTTTTAATGAAACTTTTCTCGTAGTTAAATAAAGCATTTTGAAAATTCTAAGTTGTCGACCCTGTACAAAAGATTCCTTGTTATCACCTCGACTACTGTTTTGACCTTCACCTTGATTAATTTTTAGGCATCCTTTCACGGTTACATTTAACAATTGACGCTTTTACTCCTTTGGATCTGGAGGAATGATCATTTTGTGACATTCATAACTTATTGAGAATTAACTCAAATTGCCCAGTTGATTCTTCCAGTAGACACCCTAGTCGTTACTTAAAAATTGACCATTAGTACCACACTTCTGCTGACGCTTCTATCCAAGTTCTATCCGGATTATTTTCTAAATAATTAAATTGAAAATAAAAACTTTCCCCTTTACCCGCGAACTACAAAAATAACACTGCATCCACACTTATATCATGAGTATTAGCACCACCCCATCCATCGTTTGGACAATCGGTCAAAGCAGTGCCTCGGTTCCAGTTACATTGGGATCTGCGCGAGCAAAACAGCGTAGCAAAACAGCCCATTCCGCGTAGACAAAAACAGTCCCAATTACCTGTCCAAAGAATGCTCCCCCTGGAGCTTGTAGAGCAAGGCCAAATTTCAAGTGTCGACATACCATCCCGCCGTATGTTTAGATCCCAACCTGATCGCAAATGTACTCCAAACATTGGCATAATATATTTACCACACGACCCTGAGAACGTCGGAACCATCGGATAATCGCACCGGATACCCTGAAAGTGGAATGTACTTTAAAGCAATGATTTTTTACAAAAATCATTGATGAGCTTACACTGAGTTTGTGGTACTACTTTCTGAATACATGTCAACCACCAATAAATCAATTACTCAATCCAAACAATAAAAAAAAAAATCTAAAAGGCTATAAAAGTTGGTTGTGAAATACTTATATACAGTATATACAAGGAATTGCTACATCCATTGGACATTTCATTTCATAACTTGTCTTTCCAGTTTACCACGAACATATTTTTAAAGAAAGCCATGAATTTAAGTCGTAAAGTTTTTGTTTGTCTTGAAATCTACACTAGTGAAAGACCTGTAGGATTTCAAAAACTCAGACCAAAAGACTTAGTCGTGAACTGTCTTAAAAGTGTTTCCAAATAGGTAGGAAAAACAAAAGAGATTTCGCCAGACTGACAAGACAGGTGCAGACAGACATAGATGTGGGTGTTGGCTAATGGCAACAATCAAAAATAACAGAAGTACCATGTTACTTAGACTAATATAAAAATAACTTATTGATATAAGGATATTAAGTAGTCTGACAATACATTTTAAAAATATTTGCACGGAAGAAGCATGTTTGATATTAAAGAAATGGAATTCCAAAGTAAAAGGACCTTGTGTACGGAAGATTCCTTTCTATGTCATAATTCAACCGCAGGTCGAAAAATATTGATGAACGGGTGGCTATGACCACGTATAGCAGTATTTATCCCACAAAATAATCAGCAAAATTAGGGGGGAGGTTATAATAGTAGTAAAGTTATACATAAACACGGACTAATAGGGATAAGATCATGATTGGAAAACTAGCGTTCGGTGTCATCTGTAGAAATGAAAAAGGCTAATAATTTGGACGGTAATGCATAATGGTGAATTTAAATCAAGAAGAAACGATGAGCAACGAAAATGTGCCAAAAAAACTGCGGTCCAACTGGCTTTAACAAAAGCAAATCGAGGGCAGAAAAACAGGAGCAAAAATAACGAGTGTTTAGAGCCACAGACATGAATGTATTAAAGGTGCAATTGAGAAAATTTCACATAATAGGTGCCCAAAAATATGACAAATTCTGAATGAATTGGGGGTCTTATCTATATTGGAATCACTGATATAACACAGATGGTGATGGATGTGGAATTGAGCCAGAGGTCAAGTTTAAAGAATCTGACTAACACAGATCTTCCTGATGCAAAATCTAAGAATGGCCGAATTCCGAAAAAAGATCGAAGTTAATTCCGCTTGTCTGATAATTATCAAAGTGTTAACCAAAATATCAATATTAATTAAAAAGTTCAAGAAATGGCATTCAAAGCAAGATCAATAGCAGGTTCATACGAAAGGATAATCTGCACGCAGAAACAGCACCCAATGTTCCCAATTATATAACAAGTCAAATATTCCAAGGTCCAGGCTTTATAAACCAGTTATCTACCAGGACGTTGACACTCCAATAGTTCGGATACACTTATCTTTTCCCAAAGCTTTTAGTTGATTTATTATAGCGATAGCCTACGACGTCATGGTGCATTTCAAGATGCAAGTGCGGTGCTGCTAGTGCTTCTGCCCATCGGCAGGGCTGATAATCATATTCCGGTCTTGCAATCTGACAAATTTAGCGGGAATGGGAGAGAAGGGGAAAGGGCCAACACAGGAACCGTAGATTAGCAGGGAGACGATGTACATTCATGAATAGTATTATCTCTGCGGTAGGTACACCAAAGGGGGGGGCAGATCAGTTTTACGGTTGTATTTTACCTCTTCAGACTCATGGAGACCCGCGGTAATTCCTTTTAAGTAAAACAACCCCCTGCTTTTGTATAGGCTCGTTCCAGCCTCGCATGGTCAAGCGCATCAATCTTAGCTTTAAGTTTTATCCAAGTCAGATATCACATTCATTTCAACAGTTTAAAATCTCCGTCATTATTTCATCGACGCGTTTAGATACTTCACATCACCTGTGATGGTTTTCAGTGTCCTCTTAAAACTTATGAAAATTTACAGTTGTGTCCAGATTACATAAGAAGGTAGGACGCGGGACAAACGTTGACATGTCGCCGGATTCACCATGCATGAAGTTCGCCATGCAGTGTATTGTGAACATCCGACAATACATTCGATACATGAAACGACCTTTAGAAAAACGGGCTTATGCTTATGCCAGACGATGATATGCCCGGGTTTTCTAAATGTCATACATGTGTTGGTTGACGTGTGTGGAGTACGCCATGATGGATAATTGAGTACGAGAGTTGGTACTGAATTTCTCAAGAAGATTCAGAAAGTCAAAATCCAGGACGTGTTTCAAATCTGGTACATTCAAGACAACAGAGTTGGATGATATGCTCCAGTTCCAACGGGTTGAAACTTCCCGGGTTTTTCTTCAGCTTAGCGACCCACATGTGAAGCCTACGACGCAGGTTGCCGTTCGTCAGCAAGTAAGTTATTTGCAGGGATTTTTGAGAACTCAAAGTCTGCATATTTTTTACCTACTGAGCGTAGTATACATAGTGACCTATCCAAGTTGCAAAACTATGAACAATGTCAATGATATTGTCATTAAGTTATTTTTTTGGCACCCGATATTTTTGACATGTTGTATTATCGTTCGATCAACCTGGTATGTTCCCCGTTACCAAAAAAAATCAAAAATGCTGATTTGGTCATCGGAACTCAGAAAGAACTGTTTTTTTGGAAAATACAATTGAAAGTTCTAATTTGTTATAGGAGCCAATACGAAATTCAGACTATGTTTTATATTGAAATATAAGCAAATCAACATCACCATTTTTTCTCTCTTTTAAGACCATTTCGGTAGCCAAAATAACAAATGTAGAAATCTTGGAGTGTGTAATTATTGAATACTATTCGGCCACAAAGACTAAGGTGCCTCAAAAAAAATCTCTCGTTGCACCTTTAAAAAACGCGTAGTATACCTTAAACAAGTTAAATTTAAATTTGCCCATAGAATATCGAGAACAAGTTTCCCGAACATCACAAGAAAATTCAAAAATAATAAGGACAAGCAGTAATCACAGCGTTAAAGCGAAAAATAAAATAATAAAAATAAAATAAAATAATAACTTAATAATAAAAAATGTAGGAACAGAAGAAGGCAGGGACTTTTTTCGAAAAATGCCAAAGAAGAAAGCTCTTCTTAACAATCTCATTCCCATACAACAAGGTACATAATAGATGATCTGACCCAAAGCATTCCTCTTTATTATCCGGATCTCAACCCAAAGAACTCATTTGGTCACAAATCAAACGCTTCTTAAAAAAAAAAAAAAAAAAAAAAAAAACCACCAAAGGAATAACAAGGTCTTTAAACTAAAATCTGTTCAAAAATATTGGAAGGACATCTACAAAAAAGTCCACTTCACACAATTGCATGCATATTTGGAAATTCTGTATGTAGGTATTGTACTCTATAGTCCTGTTTCGAGATATTGATCTGGACAGGTGTCAGGTAGGCTAACGCATATACAAATAGCCAATTGTGTAAAGAAATGCCTGCATACTTTTCAAAAAGCATGCCAAACACACAATGAATGAGTCACTAGACCTGGGGCCGACAGGCAAGGCGGGCAGGAAATCAACCTTAAAATGATTAACATAACATAAGTTATCACAACCGATATCTCTGAGATCAGAATATCCGAGTTTGGTCTAAACCACAATCATATTACTATGAATCTTCTTAATTTTTCTCTCCGGAGTCCATCCCTTTCATACTGTTTGTGTCGATGGTGCAGTACATTGTTTCAGTTGCTGGAAACGAAACATAAGTGTGGTAAACTACCTTAGCATTAAAGGCCAGCGAGAAGATGGATCCACTGCAACTCCGACATTTCGAAGAAGTGTAGATTTTATCTTCTTCTTATCGTGTCCAAACACTGCTGGTTCTCAATATGATCCAGACGAGAGAGTCAAACATCTGGCTGCTTCCCGAATTCCTGAAGTCCTTATTTGTGCATTGTGGCTCCAGCGAAATGGGAAGGACAAGAGATGTTCACATTGTTTGTGGTTTGATGTTCAACAACCACAGGGGTAGTGTCCCGATCTGCTTCCAGGTAGCCCCACTTCTGCAAGGCGGGGGGGGGGGGGGACTTAGATCGGCCAATTCGGGTTCGCATCGTTGAGGACATTCAGCCCCATTCAGCCCATGAGGAGACAGCTCCAGGTGGTGATGCTCTTCAGGTTCAATACCAATAGATGTGACTTGGTTGATGGACACGTCTTTCTTTCCACAAGGCGACTATTCTAAGCTCCTTAGACCACTGTTTTTCAGAGTTGGACTTGTTTAAGAAATCTCTCGGGATTTAAGGCGATTGGCCGCAGAGGTATATGTCCAAACATAGGGTGCCTTCACATTAGATACTTGGCAGAGCTAAGTTCTTGCATGCTCACTACGCTAAGACAGTGATTGTATGGTGGAGCAATTCCTGCTAGGATGATATAGTTTTCCGGTGGGTTGGACCAGAGGCATCCTGTGATAAGGCAGGCAGGAGGTATTTACGCTGGATCATCGCTTCTTGGCATGGGGATTCGTTCCCATACAGGGCAAGAATAGTCTACACATGAGTAGCACTGGCAAGTGCCGTCGATCTAGTTTTGGATGTGGCGAGCACCCAACCTTGTGCCAGTGAGTTTGTTCAAGCTGTTATTGCGTGAAAATACTTTACTCTTCTTCTTCTTAATGTGGGTCTTATAAGAGAGAGTGATGTCCAAAGGTACTCCAGGGAGACAGGGTTATCGCAAGTGCTACGGGGTGTTCCAGGACCAAGGTAACTTAATGCTGACGTTGGCTTTCACTGTTGCGTTAGATGGAAAGCACACAATGTTCGTTTGGATGGTTTAACGTAGGTGGTTTTCTCATATAAGGAGTGAGTTCATCCAAACTTTGGAGAGTCTCTCTTTCAACAGCGTGAAGTCTGCATCTTATGCTCTAATTCCAAGATCGTTGCATAAAATTAAAACGAAGGTTCCTGCACTCCTAGTTTGGTCCTTGGTATATAAGTTGAACAGGAGAGGAGCAAGCACGCTCGCTTGTGGTTTGTCCATCTTGATGCCTACGCCACTGACTCTTCTTTGCTCCTAGCAACAAAGAACATCCTGTTTGACAGCATCTTTGATAAGCTCAGTCAAGCGGATATCCTTGCGTGATTTCCAGGATCGATGGGAGTAGGGTTACTGTTTGATTGACAGGTCGTAGGCGACGATAGGCGACGAATACACTCGGTTACCATTACCCTTTTCAAAAACCATCCTCAATGTGTTGAGTTAGTTGAGTACTTGGCTTTGTTTGTTTGCCTGCTTGTTCTGGTATGAGTGTTGTCTACCAAAGGTGCGTCGATTGAGCAGGGAGCGATTCCAATGAGATTGTTGTGGTAAGTATGGCTGAGGAGTGATATTGGTCTGTATCCTCTCCCCCCACCTAAATTGACGTCGTATTTTTCCACTTTACTTCCTCGTTCGCTCTCACGAGGCTCGTTCTCGAGTAATTTTGGACGAGGAGGTCAGCCGTGTGATTCCGCACGCCGGTTTGCACCATTTGCACCGAGTTCAAGAATTGGGATTCCCTAGGTATAAGTGCACAGGGAATACATAACCTAGTGGTCTTGATTTGCTAAAGGTTTCTATCCAGTGTTCAACCCCTCCAATATGTTTCGACCCTATTTATGGTGTTTCCTTATTATTCAATAAGTAGGCGAAGGAGTAAGACGCCCAGGTTTGTATGTTTTGGACGGTTGCATAGCAACCCCACACAACAACATACAAAGCACTAACACACTGTCGCCCCCCGCACAAAACAGTAAAGCTACGTCCGCATATGAGTGCTTATAACTAGACGCCCACTGCCACAATTTACACAGGCCGCCGTGTAGCCAATAGCTCTGAGTAGTTGACCAAAGTCTCCTCGAGCTGTGTACATCCTCGCCTTGATTACAAACGAAAGCAGTAGTAAGGTTCTAAAAAGCGCACATCACCTAGGAAATTTTGAATATACATTCATACACGAATATTAATTGCTTCATTACAGGTGACTGTATTTATGGTAAGAGGGGTAGTGGCCTATTCCGGGCAATCCGCTACTCCACCCCGTCGACGAAGCTAAAAATTATAGTGTTTACCAATGTAATTCTTTTTTCAGGTCTTAGCAATAAAAGTTTACAATTAGTACAGAGGCGATCGGTACGAGGAGTTAGTTGCCCATAGGCGCCTTCTCTACCCCCAAGTACAATGTAAACTCGTTTAAAAAAGACACGTGTTAAACAAGCAATGTGTCTCTCACTCTGTCCGGAAAATCTCGCCGGCATCAAACGTTTAAGTGTTTTAGCAGTTAAACACAAGATCAAAGCCAGAATCTGAATGCGAAAAGCAAATAAATTTACATACATACTCAGCCAATCAGGTTAGTAAATGTCGGAGGATTAATAGAAAATCCCTCAGATCAAAAACTAAATGCGGGAATACTGGTGTTAGCTAAGGGTCTAACATTAATTTCCACAACCAAGAATCCTAGCCGTCTCAAAAGTACCTCCGTAGAATCTGAGCGGAATACATTAAAGAGCAAAAAAGTGGTATGGACAAACCAATGCACCCATTCATTTGCCATTAATATAGAAAAACCCCCTTCCCATGGACAACGAGTTTAACTCCAACCTGGAAGAAAAAATATCACTCTGAATGAAACTCAATACGGTTATCAATAGAGACGATATTCTTATTGCGTGCAAGGATAGGATGAAGAGGCTAGCACTCATGTCTATTCGAAGCATGGGGGCCGCTCCAAACAAAATCATAAATTTACGCTAACGCTCATTTTCTCACAATTAAGTCACATTCCTGGACTAGAAAATTTCCAAGGGTTCCGCGATTTGCGGTAGCCAGCATTGGACCATAGAGTACAATAAAAGGCTGTTGATACTCAACAATACCATGATCCAAATTCAGGGTCACGCAATCCAAAAACGTTGCAAGGTATTCTTAAAAGGAATGTAACAGATATGCCACACGATCTCGTACCTCAGATAACAAGACTCCATCGCTACAAGAATACTTTGCGAGAAGATGAAAATAAAGGTACAGCTGCAATAAGGTAGCCAAAAGCACAAAGGCTATCATACATTCGTTAGAAAGACTATGTGATAATCTGTCAAAGACATAGGAAGATCCCATATTTTAAGCTCGATTAACTCTAGTTATAAAACCGGTTCCACAATACTAAACCAGTCAACCTCATAAATGCCCTAATTAGGCGAGAATATGGGAAAGAAATATGACCGGTGATCGCAACGCTGTCGATAATATTTTCTCGAGAATTGTTTAAAGAATTTTAAGGAGAGGATGCGAACAACATAGGCGCCAGTTGGGTCACGAAAAACTCACGTGTATCCCAATAAGGGCAATACCGGGCAGCCTCTCCTAACAAAGTTGACGGGAAATTACAGGTCAAAACGCCCGACAGTCGCCTGGGTTCTAAACAGGCTAAAGCCGCACAGGCGAAGGGTCATAGCTGTATCCATTTTCTTGAGAGGCAAAACATAGACTTTCCTCTGTTTTCCTGCATAATAGTGGACTGATGAGTCCCGAAAATGTGGACGAAACGCGTCATCTCACGGTTTTGAAAGCCAATATTCAAACCTCATTGCTATAAAAAACAAATAAGAATTTATCGCTAATTTTGACACAGAGCACATTTACGCTTTACAATGAAAACACGTGTGTGTGGGCCTACAAAGGCTTGTACATTACTTCTAATACGCAGGATAATGTGTGTATGTTTCAAGGGTTATACAATCCACTCGTTGTTCATAGAACACACCAAGCTTTCAACAGCCAAATAAAAACAGTATGCACAGGTCTATTAAACGATATTTTATACAGTCTATACAAGAGAACTCAGTAGTTCAATCTATTTTTAAGAGCCTAGGACCCAGCGTCCACACAAAGAAATTATACCGTGACCATGTTTCTATACGAAAACAGCATCAAAAATTCTGATCTATTTTAGTGTACTCCCATGGCATGATCATCTCGTTAGGTGGATCTCTCCCCCCCCTAAATGAAGTATTTTTGCCATCTTTTTACTTCCCCGGTCGCTCTAACGAGGCCGTCTAGATAGTAATTTTGGATCGAGGAAGGTCAGCCCGTGTATCCGCACGACGGTTTGCCACATTTGCATCCAGAGTGCAAGAAATTGGATCCTAGAGTATAAGTGCACAGGGAGTACAGAACCTAGTGGTACTTGATTGCTAAAAGGTGTTCCTATGCAGTGTTCAACCTCAATATTGTTTCGACCCAATAGTGGTGTTTCCTATATTCAATAAGTCGCGAACGGAGTAAGAGCCATGTTTGTTATGTTTTCATGGTTTTGGCGGTTGCATAGCAACCCCCACACACAACAACAAGCACTAACACACTGTCGCCCCCCGCAGCAAAACGTAAAGCTACGTCCGCATGGAGTGCTTATAAAAGACGACACTGCCACATTTACACAGGCCGCGTGTTAACCCAATAGCTCTGAGTAGTGGACCAAAGTCTCCTCGAGCTGTGTACATCCTCGCCTTGATTACAAACGAAAGCAGTTAAGTTCTAAAAGTGCACACACCTTAAGGAACTGAATATAACATTCATACACGAATATAAGTGCTTCAATACAGTTGTATACTGGTAAGAGGGGTAGTGTTGGCCCAATTGGCATCCTTCTATCCACCCGCGTACGAAGCCAAAATTATCTCGTCCATGTACAATGTAATTTTCTATTCAGGTCTTAAAGCAATCAAAGTCTTACAACTATTACAGAGGCGATCGGCGAGGAGTAGTGCCCAATAGGCTCCTTCTAACACCCCCAAGTACAATGTAAAAAAACTGTTAAAAAGACACGGGTTTAAAACTAATGCAAGTTGCTATCACTATGTACGGAAAATATCGCCGGATCAGCACGTTACAAGTGTAGCGTTAAAAACACAAGATCCACAAGACAGAATTGCGAAAAGCAAATAACTTACATACATACTACAGCCAATAAGGTAGGAATTTGGCGAGGATTAATAGAGAATCTCTCAGATCAAAAAATAAAGCGGGAATTATGGTTTTAGCTAATGGGTCTAACATTTAATTCCCACAAGCTAGAATCATTAGCCGTCTCAAAAATACCTCCGTAGATTCTGAGTCGCTTTTTTATACATAAAGAGCGAAGAAAAAAGGTGTTGTTAGCAAACCAATGCACCCATTTCATTTGCCATAATATAGCTCCAATGGAACCACAAGTTAAAACCTCAAAACCTGGAGAAAATAATATCCTTCGAAACTCGATACGAGTATCGATAGAGAGAATTCTATTGCGTGCAAGGATGAAGAGGCCAGCACTCCATGCTCTATCGATTGCATGGCAACGCCCAACAAAATCCTAAATTTACGCACGATCTTTCTCACAATTAGGTCACATTCCTGGACATAGAAAATTTCAAGGGGTCCGCGTTGAGGCTAGCCAGCATTGGACCATAGAGTACAATAAAAGCTTGTTGATAATCAACAATACTTGATCCAAAGTCATGTCACGCACCAAACGTGCACGGGTATTCCTTAGGTTCTTAAAAAGGAATGAACAAGATATGCCAGAATTAGTACCTCAGACAACAGACTCCATTTCTAAAAGCTTTATACCTTTGCGAGAAGCTGAAAATAAAGGTACAGCGCCAAAAAGGAGCCAAAGTCACAAGCGCTATCATACATTCCGTTAGAACATGAATAGTGTTAATGTCAAAGACAATGACAGTCTATTAAACTCCGATAATCTAGTTATAAACCGTGTTTTTATCCTATAAACCAAGTCACCTCATAAAGGCCTAATTAGGCGGAATATGGGAAGACAGAGGAGGGGATCGCAGCTTCGATAATTTTTCTCGAGAATTGAGATTGTTTAATATAATTTAAGGAGAGAGCGAAACAAACATAGGACGCATTTGTGTCACGAAATTAATCACCGTGTATCCCAATACGGGCAATACACGGGCAGCTTCTCTACAAAGTTGACGGGAAATAAGGGTCAAACGACCCGGACAGTTCGCCTGGTGTTCTACTACAGAGCTAAAGCACGCACAGACTAAGGGTCATAGCTATCCATTTTCTTGAGAGGAAAAACTGAGTTTTCTCTGTTTTATGATATAGTGAATGATGGTCCCGAAATGGGGACGAAACGCCGTCTCCCGGTTTTGAAGCCATCTTGAAACTTCATGCTTAGTAAAACAAATAAGAATTTATCCGCTATTTTTGACACAAGACACATTTACGCTTAAAATGAAACCACCGTGTGCGGCGACAAAGGCTTTTACATTATTTTCTAATAAGCCAGGCTAATTGTGTGATGTTTCAAGGGTTATACAACCCATCGTTTTACATAGAACACACCAAGATTTTACCGCCAATACAACAGAGGCACAGGGCTAGTATCGACGAGATTTTTTCTAGACAGCAGCTTACTATACAAGATGAAACTCAGTAGTTCATCGATTTAAGAGCCTATGACCCAGCGTTCAAACAAAGAAATATACCGTGACCACGTATTTCTAAAGAAACAGCATCAAAATTTTGATCTAGTTTAGGTACTCCCATGCTAATCTCTAGGTGGTATCTCCTCCCCCACCAAAATTGCCGTATTTTTCCATATTTACTTCCGTTCGCTCTCACGAGGATCGTTCTGAAGTAATTTTGACGAGGAGGTAAGCCGTGTATCCGCACGCGGTTGCACCATTTGCATCCGAGTTCAAGAATGGGATCCCTAGAGTATAAGTGCACAGGGATAGTACAGACCTAGTGGTCGGATTGCTAAAAGGTTTCCTATGACAGTGTTCAACAATCCAAATTGTTTCGACCCATAGTGGTGTTTCCTTATTATTCAATAAGTCCGCGAACGGAGTAGTAAGACAGCCATGTTTGTTATGTTTTGGCGGTTGCAATATAGCAACCCACACAAAACAACAAAGCACTAACACCCTGTCGCCCCCCGCAGCCAAACAGTAAGCTACGTCCGCAATGGTGCTTATAACAGACGCCCACTGCTACAATTTACACAGGCCGCCGTGTAGCCAATAGCTCTGAGTAGTTGACCAAAGTCTCCTCGAGAGGTGTACATCCTCGCCTTGATTACAACGAAAGCAGTAAGGTTCTAAAAGCGCATACACCTTAAGGCAAAATGAATATAACATTCAATAACACGAATTAATGCTTCATACAGTGTAATAGGTAAGATGGAGTAGGGCCTAATTGGCATCCTCTCTCTCCACCCCGCGTACGAAGCTTAAAATTATATGTCGTGTACAAGTATTTCTATTTCAGGTCTTAAATAGCAATCAAAGTTACAAACTAGTACAGAGCGATCGGTACGAGGAGTAGTTGCCAATAGGATCTTCTCTACCACCACCAAGACAATGTAAACTCGTTTTAAAAACACGGTTGGGTTAAACAATGCAATTTGTCTCTCACTATGTCCGGAAAATATCGCTGGCATATCAGCACGTTAAAGTGTAGCGTTAAACAAGTCCAAAAGGACAGAATCTGATTGCGAAAGCAACTAATTTACATTACTCTCCAGCCAATAAGGTTAGTAAATGTCGAGGATTAATAGAAAATCTCTCAGATCAAAAACTAAATGCGGGAATACTGGTTGTAGCTAAGGGTTCTAACATTATTTATCTTCCCACAACCAAGAATCCTAGGCCGTCTCAAATATACCCTCCGTGAATAGGTAGAATACATAAAGAGCAAAAAAAAAGGTGTAGCCATGGGGGTTGTAGCAAACCAATGCACCCATCCTTTTACATTTGCCATTAATTATAGGACTCACAATGGAAACAAGTTACTAAAACCTGGAGAAGAAAATAAAAGAATTCACTTCTGAAAACTCAATACGAGGTATCGATAGAGCGATATCTTATTGCGTGGCCAAAAAGGGGGGATGAAGAGGCAGCACTCCATGTCTATTCGAATGCATGGGCAACGCCCCCAACCAACTCTAAATTTACGCACGACTCTTTCTCACATGAAGTCACTTTCTTGACATAGAAAATTTCAAGGGTCCGCGATTGCGGCTAGCCAGCAAGTGGACCATAGGTACAATAAAAGGCTGTGATATCAACATACCTTGATCCAAATTCATGTCAAGCACCAAAACGTGCAGGGTTGTTCTTAAAATGCAGTACAGATAGTACAGACTTAGTACCATGAAACAGATCCATCGCTAAAAGATATACTTGTGCGAGAAGCTGAAAATAAAGGTACAGCGCCAATAAGGTAACCAAAGTCAAGGCGCTTATCATACATTCCCGTTAGAAATGACTATGTGTATACTGTCAAAGGACAAGGAAGATCCCTATTTAGCTCCGAAGAACCAGTATAAACCGTGTTCCACACTACTAACCCAGTCAACCTCATAAATGCCCTATTAGGCGCGAATATGAAGAAATATGAGGGTGATGCAAAGCTGTCGATAGATTTTCTCGAGAATAGAATGTGTTTAAATATAATTTTAAGGAGAGAGCGAAAAAACCTAGGACGATTTGTGTCACCGATACTTTAATGACTACCGTGTATCCCAATACGGGCAATACACGGGCAGCCTCTCCTAACAAAGTTGACGGGAAATTAAGGGTCAAACGCCCACGACAGGTCGCATGTTTGTTCTAATACGAGCTAAAAGCACGACCGGCTAAGGGTACAGCTCTCCATTTCTTGAGAGGCAAAACATAGATTTTCCTCTGTTTTCATGCATAATAGTAAGTGACTGATGAGTCCCGAAAATGTGGACGAAACGCGTCTCACGGGTTGAAGCCACTCTTCAAAAACCTCATGATTAGTAAAAACAAATAAGAATTTATCCGCTAATTTTTTGACACAAGCGCACATTACGCTTTAAAATGAAACAAGGGTGGGCCTACAAAGGCTTTTACAGTACTTTCTAATAAGCAGGCTAATGTGTGTATGTTTAAGGGTTATACAAACCCAATCGTGTTCATAGAACACACCAGCTTTTACAGCCACTACAACAGTATGCACAGGTATATTCTACGATCTATTTCTATACCAGCTCTAAACAAAGAAACTCAGTAGTTCAATTCGATTTTTTAAGGAGCTAGGACCCAGCGTCAAACAAAAGAAATATACCGGACCAGGGTATTTCTATACGAAAACAGCATCAAAATTCTGATCTATTTTAGTGTACTCCCATGCTCATCTCTAGTTGGTATCCTCCTCACCCTCCCCCCTAAATTGACGTATTTTTTCCATCTTTACTTCCCCGTTCGATTCACGAGGCTGTTCTCGAAGTAGTAGTAATTTTGGACGAGGGAGGGTCAGCCGGTATCCGCACGCACCGGTTTGCACCATTTTGCATCCGAGTTCAAGAATTGGATCCCTAGAGTTATAAGTGCACAGGGAGAGTCAGAAACTCGGGTGGTATTGATTGCTAAAAAGGTTGCCTATGACATGTTCAAACCTCCAATATCACGACCCATAGTGGTGTTCCTATTATTCAATAAGTCCGCGAACGGAGTAAAGGACGCCATGTTTGTTATGTTTTGGCGGTTGCATAGCAACCCCACACACAACAACAAAGCACTAACACACTGTCTGCCCCCGCAGCCAAACAGTAAGCTACGTCCGCAATGAGTGCTTATAACTAGACGCCCACTGCCACAATTTACACAGGCCGCCGTGTAACCAATAGCTCCGAGTAGTTGACCAAAGTCTCCTCGAGCTGTGTACATCCTCGCTGATTACAACGAAAGCAGGAAGGTTCTAAAAGTGAAAACACATTAAGGAAATGAATATAACATCTCAATGCTACGAAACGAATATAATTGGCTTCCATACAGTGTAATATGGTAAGGGGGAGTGGCCTAATTGGCCTCCTCTCCTCTCCACCCGGCGTCGAAGCCCAAAATTATATGTCAGATACAATGGTAATTTCTATTTTTGGTCTTTAAGCAATAAGTTTTACAACTAGTACAGAGGCGATCGGTACGAGGAGTAGTTGCCCCCAATAGGCTCTTCTCTACCACCCCCAAGTACAATGTAAAAATCGTTTAAAAAGAACGGTTTTTGTTAACAATTGCAATTGTCTTCACTATGTCCGGAAAAATATCGGCCGGCATCAGCACGTTAAAGTGTAGCGTTAAACACAACGGATCACAAGACAGAATCTGGAATTGCGAAAAGCAAAATAACTTACAACATACTACAGCCACGTAAGGTAGTAAATGTCGAGGATTAATAGAGAATCTCTCAGATCAAAAAACTAAATGCGGGACAAAATACTGGTTTTAGCTAAGGGTTTTACATTAATTTCCCACAACTTGAAGAATCCTAGACGTCTCAAAAATACCTCCGTAGAATCAGAGTCGTTTCTACATAAAGAGCGAAAAAAGGTGATTTTTGTAGCAAACCAATGCACCATTTCATTTGCCATTAATTATAGACTCAATGGCACACAAGTTAATTCTCAAAATTCCTGGAGAAAAAATATCGATGAAAGCACATGTTATGTCACTCTGAAACTTCAATACGAGTTTATCGATAGAGACGAGATTTTATTGCGTGCAAGGAGGAAGAGGCAGGCACTCCCAGGCTCTATTCGAAGCAGGGCAATGCCCAAAAACAAATTCCTAAATTTACGCATGATCTTATCACATTAGGGTCACATTCCTGACATCGAAAATTTCAAGGGTCCGCGATTTGCTGTGCTAGCCAGCATTGGACCATAGAGTACAATAAAAGGCTGTTGATACTCAACAATACCTGATCCAAATTCAGTCACGCACCAAACTTGCACGGGTTTCTTAAAATTGCATGTAACAGATATGCCAGACTTAGTAACCACCCTCATAAACATACTCCATCGCGACAAGATTACTTTTGCGAGAAGCTGAAATAAAAGGTACAGCGCCAATAAGGTAGCCAAAGGTCACAAGCTCTATCAATACTTCCGTTAGAAATACTATGTTATATGTCCAAGACAATAACGAGCACCATATTGAACTCCGATAACTCTAGTTATAAACCGTGTTCCACACTACTAAACCAGTCAACCTCATACATGTGCCCTACTTAGGCAGAATTGGGAGAATATAGGTGATCGCAACTGTCGATAATATTTTTCTCGAGAATTTGTTTAATAACTTGTTAAGGAGAGAGCGAACAACCTAGGACGCATTTGTGTCACGAATTTACTTCACCGTGTGAATCCCAATACGGGCAATACACGGCAGCCTCTCCTAACAAAAGTTTGACGGGGAAATTACGGGTCAAACGCCCGACAGTTCGGCACGGTGTTCTACTACAGACTACACGCACAGGCTAAGGGTCATAGCTATCCATTTTTCTTGAGAGGCAAAACATAGATTCGTCCTCTGTTTTTAATTCATCTAGTTACTGATGACCAATTTTAGGGGGGGGGGGAGGAGGATACCACCAAGAGATGAGCATGAGGGTACACTATAATAGATCAGAATTTTGATGCTGTTTTTTCGTATAGAAATACATGGTCACGGTATATTTCTTTGTTTTACGCTGGGTCATAGGCTCTTAAAAATCGATTGAACTACTGAGTTCTCTTGTATAGACTGTATAGAAAATTCGTAATAATAGACCTGTGCATACTGTTGTATTGCGGTTCACAGCTTGGTGTGTTCTATGAACAACGGGTGGGTTGGTAGAACCCTTGAAACAGTACACACCATTAGCCTGCTTATTGAAAATAATGTAAAAGCCTTTGTAGGCCCACACGTGGTTTGCATTTTTAAGCGTAAATGTGCTTCTGTGGGTGTTTGGGGTAAAAGATCGGATAAAATCTTATTGTTTTAAGCAGAGTTTGAAGATTGGCTTCAAACCGTGAGACGCGTTTCGCCCCATTTTCCGGGACTCATCAGGTCACTATTTGCATGAAACAGATGAAAATCTAATGTTATTGCTGCCGCTGCAAGAAATGGATAGCTATAATGACCCCTTAGCCTGTGCGTGCTTTATAGCTCTAGTAGAACACCAGGCGAACTGTCTGGGTCGTTTGACCCGTAATTTCCCGGTAACTGGGTTGTTAGGAGAGAGTTTGACCGTGTATTGCCTTATTGGGATACGGTGAGTAATTTCGTGACACAATGCGTCTTAGGTTGTTCGCTCTCTCCTTAAAAACTATATTAAACAAATTCCTCGAGAAAATATTATTATCGACAGCTTGCGATCACCATCAGATTTCTTCCCATATTTTCGCATATTAGTGCAATTTTTTGAGGGCGAACTGGTTATAGTGTGGAACGTGGTTTATAACGAGTTACCGGAGTTTAATTATGGGATCTTTCTTGTCTTTGACATATACACATAGTCATTTTCTAATGAATGTATGATAGGCGCTTGTGACTTTGGCTACCTTATTGGCGCTGACCTTTTATTTTCAGCTTCTCGCAAAAGTATATCTTTTAGCGATAGGAGTCCGTTTCGAGGTACTAAGAGTCTGGCATATCTGTTACAATTCACTTTTAAGAAACCCGTGCACGTTTGTGCGTGACATGAATTTGATCAGGTATTGGTTTGAGTATCAACAGCCTTATATTGTACTCTACTATGGTCCAAGCTGGCTAGCCCAAATCGCGGCACCCTTGACAATTTTCTCGCTATTTCCGGAATGTGACTTAATTTGAGAAAGATCGTGCGTAGATTAGATTTTTGGTTGGGCGTTGCCCATGCATTCGAATAGGCATGGAGTGCTGCTTCTTCATTCTTGGTACGCAATAAGATATCGTCTCTTTCGATAACTCATATGCGTTTCAGAGTGCCATAAACATGTGCTTTTCAGCTGCTCAGGTTGAGATGGTTATCAAGGGCCTACTAACTGCTTTTCCTGGTTGAAGTTTTTATGCAATACCGGATTCCAATTCGTCCATGTTGAAGGGGCGAGTGAAAGCCACCGGGTCGCCAACTAAACCTCTTATGGTCTAGTTGGATCTTCTTGGCTTCTTGCTGCGCTTGCCATTTAAAGCAGTTGGTGGGCAAACTTTTTGTTGGTTGTGACATTTGGCTGCTGTGGAGGGTCTGTTGGATCCCCTCGGTAGCTTTCGGAAGTAGACGTGTTTCTTGCTGTTATGGTTATATCGGTGGATTCACTAAAGTATGGCAGTGTTTGATCTTTTCGTGGGAGATCCCCCCGAAACTTCCTCACCTTTAGCAGTTGTTTCAGCCGAAAAAGGATCGGCTTCCAAACATGGTGATCTACTCTTGATATTCTCTACTTATCACTTCGTGGAAAGGCCTGGTATATATTCCGTCCTACAGCCTCTGGGTATGAATCTCCGGGCAGTCTTGTTCACTTGTTGGGCAAATTTGTCATAGTTTGGGGGTTTTGGAGCAATCCTCTTCACGTTCTGATCCAGGTCATCAGTGAATCCTTGCCAGTCTGCTTTCCTATAGTTACAGCGACGCTTAAAAGGCACTTTGTTTGGTCTTACAGCAGCGTTGACTTGGATACCGATTGGTGGATGTTGAGTTAGTGGGACAGGATCCAGAACAATCTTGTTACACAAGTTAGAGATGTTTTTACTAACAATAGCTAGATCAGGGCGCTATGAAATGATGGTGGCAGCTTAGAGTCGTGAAGGAGACGTAGATGTTGACTGTCTATCCGTTCTTCGACAGCTTGTCCATATTTGTTAGTTTCATTGAAGCCCCATTGGGTACTATGGCTTTTAAAATCGCCAATAAAAAAGTGGGGTTTGGTGGAATTCTCACGGCTGAGTTGAGGGTGCTTGAAGTCTACTGATGGAGGTTTGTAGACGGATGTAACTATGACAGAGCTGAGCTCAATGGTGAGGACTTCGATGTTGTTGTCATCAGACATTGAGGTTGCTTCTACTGTGGTGCCTGTTTTCACATATATAGCACTTCCGTATTGTCGGTGTGGTCTCTCAATGGCAAGGACCATTCCTGGTATAGTTGGGCGGTGGTAATTGATTCCTCTGTGCGTTTCCTGCAGACATAGGACATAGCATTGAAGATTGTTACACATATCAGCCATGACTGTTACTTTTGCATTAGAAAAACCTCCATATTCAATGACGCTATAGGTAAGGCAGACCTTAGAAAAGGCCTGCGCTTGTAGGTCTGTATGCATTATGGGTATACTAAGAATGATGTTAGGGAAAACAGTGTTGAGTTGTAGACGATTAGTCACAACTATAAACTAGCGATTACTAACAGGGGAGACCACAAGAGGGGTCTCTACTTTCCAAATTATTTTTAGAATTTATCTAAAAAATTATACTTGTTTGAATATTACCATGGCGCACAGTAACAATGTGCTGACACAATGTTGAGGCTATCAATAATAATTTTCTTTCTAGACGCATGCTCAAATATATTAAAACAGTCTGTTATTCTTACCCCAGATGAAACCGTAATTATCCAGGAATTATTATCGTGCCACTATCTTACCACTCCAGCGTGCACTGTCGCCATTCTACCGCGCCGTTGCGGTAAGTCCTGAGATGCGTTCATGCTTTGACCCTTCTCTTGTTCTTTAGTTTTTTGACATAACCAAGATTAAAATTTCGCAATACTGTTTTCGTCGTTGGTCCCCGCTCCCACGTCTTTTTTCTACATTGCCACCCCGCTTGTCAACAATATTAAAAAAAATTGTCTTATCCCGAACCAAAAAGATTATGGTTAAAACCGCGTGACCCATGTGGCTTTAGGCTCAAGCTTTTTTTTACCCTTAAATCTTCTTTTGCTCTAAATGACGAAGATAAGAGATAAGAGAGACCACCGGGAGAGAGCCCCGTGGGACTAATCTCTTTCTTTCACACGGTAAAGGAAGAGCAAAATGCCCAACCTGCATTGACAAGCAAATTTTAACGACATAATAATAATATGAGGCAGGAAATACGTTAAAATGCAAAAATCCATTGGGAGAACCTTTAATTGGGCTCGATACGGACGCAACTTAGCAAACTTAGCAAAACAACACGCATGCTAGAGTTGATTATTTCAGCATAATCTAAAGTCCATTCTTGATACAGCCATTTAACTTCCCTTATGAATAAGTCACTGCTATACATTAACAAACAAAACAAAATATAATTGTCCGATTAAAAAGAAAGATTAGAGGGGAATAAATGTACACCATAATGCACTATGCAATACTGAAGAATGTTGACGATTGGTATGCTTAAAATTTCAGATGTGATAATATTTAGTCCTTGGTAGGCCCATATGACCTTTGCAATAGAGTCTGACACAAAATTTCTAAATTTTTTAGGGTTGGTACATTTTCTGCACCCACTATTGACTGCTCCAGTTGAATTCAGCAGCCTTGACGGAATAAAGTGCAAGTGATACTGTACTTTATTCCGTCAAGGCTGCTGAATCAACTGGGAGCAGATAAAGTGGTGCAGTGTAAAAGTAAATTGTACAACCCGTTTTTTAATCGTGTAGAAACTATGAAACATGTCATGACACCTTTGACCCCATTTGAAAACGTTTACAAATATTGACACCTGTGTTTTACCCTTTCCATGTATCTCAAAAATGCTCAAGGATGCAAAAACGTTGCATCATTAAGATTTTGGAAATTATTAAAGGGTACATGTTGCCTAAGAAACCATCAAAACATTTCGTGCAGACTTATTTTGCAAAAGCCTTAGCAATGGGTCTATGGTTTCCGTGTACTATAAACATTTTAGGGCTATAATGATATAGGCTGTAGTCACTCAAATCTACGGTATGACCTGGACAAAATGCATACAGGGTTTCTTGCTGTAATATTGTGAACAAAACCCTCCCGAAAAAACATATCAAAAAGGTACAAAAAAGGACGCATGGCAAGACATGCTAATATGCATAAACCTATGTGCCATTTTCGCATATATTTGGTTATTATTAATATTAAAAGGGACGACCCGGTTTAAGTAAATTTAAAGTTTGCATCTTGATTAAGAATGTGGTCTTCACCCCTAAAGTCCATCTGTAGAGTTTTGAGCTGATATTTCAACCCGTTTGTTTTCATGTGCGAGCTACAAACATGATTTTCTTAGCCCGATATGTGTAAAATTAATATCGGTGACCAAAAAGGAGTACATTTTGCTCCATAACTTCCCAAACCAAATTATCCTTTAGCCCTAAGATTTCACAGGGATAAAATGAGAAAAATAGTAGCCTTTCTTCAAATACCCAAAATGTTGACCACTTCCGGCAAAAATCTGGAGAGTATGGGGCGATTCGATGCTATTGCGATCAGGCCACGCCCTTTAAATCTTGAGTCTTTCTTGCTTGACAACATAGGCCCGAGGTACTTGAGGTCTTACCTTTTTGAGTTGTGGTACCGTTGTGTAATGGGATGGTTGATGATTCTCTTCTCATTGACAGTCATGTATTCCACGTCGTCTCTTTGGCATTTAGAGGTAGGCTGACTTTATATGCAGCATTCTCAATTGAGCTTTTGTAGTAGATATTGTGCAGACCATTGTCACGTCCCCTGTTAGAGCTTGCGTAGTCAATTCAAGGTTGTTAGATGATGACTTGTGACTGTCCTAGAATGCTTGATGCTTTTATGCTGATTTGTTCTACCTACTAACAAGGCTATTACCAAATGCCCCCCCCCACTTTTAGAATGGTCACCTACAATAACCCAGTTTTCTTCCTTCCGCTATCCACTTTTATCACAGGGTTGCATAAACATTATCCACTTTTTTCAAGAATTTGAACACAAATTCAAAAAATCATAGCCTACGTGCACAGTTTTAACAATTTTGATAATTTAATGGCAAACAATCGACAGCCCGCCATGTTTTTTCTAGCAATTTTATAAATTCATGTCAATTTGAACTCTGGAAACGAGGGCATTTCCTATTTTAACTTCAGGTTTAACATCATTGGCCCCTTCACTTCGCATAGGAGTGCCCCCGGCATAGTTGACCCAATGTGTTTGAATAAATACTCTTGATAATATTTGAATAAAACAGATCTTCCCATTCCAGATTGCCAGTAGACAATCATCGAGAATGCAAAATTAATTTGCCGGGAAATTGCGGCTATCTTGAATAGTGACCAAGTACTTTATAGGCGGTCCGGAAAGTGCGTAGTCTGTGTTACAGACTTCGAAAGATATTATCTCAAATTAGTAATGCGAGAGAGATTCACGTTAGCAGTCCGCCATAGCGAATGCATGAAATGAAACTATATCTCAAAAT
>JAMKCH010015178.1:0-23705 GCA_023653785.1 Ophioderma brevispina | reverse complement strand
TAATTATTCTTTAATATAAAAACTATACACTGTGGCCTATGGAAATTAAGTACACGTTTACGAGCCCCAAAGATGACAATTTGTCACACTAGGTCCGAGTGATACGTGTTATGTATAAAAGTCTCTTATTTCATACAACAGACTTGAACCAAAACTATGAAGCAACGGGAATATTGATAAGTGTGGAGCCTCGAATCAATAAAATGACAATTTCTGATATTCACTCATACACTAAATGCTACTATTGTTGCTACAAAGATGATTTGTCCCCATGACGAAACTTAAGGTGATCCAACAAAAGGATTGACGTCAGTCCGGTCGCAGTTTTGGCTGGCATTAGGAGGCCTAAAATCATGTAGTCCTATGAATCCGGTGTCGCCTGATTTCATACAAGACACGTATGTGTCTGGAGGACTACCAACACATCTGCAAAAGAAAGAGACAATACGTATATTAAAATGCAAATCATCACATCCGCAAATAATATCCACGAATAAGATGAAGCCGAGAGCAGGAACAGAGAACAAACTAGAAAGACTCATACAGGAAGCCATCTTGGTCAGGGGCGCGGCGGAGGGGCAAACTCTTAATCGAAGCTTGACAGAGATCACGAAAACTACTTTTTAACGCATATTTATTACCAACTCCAAGGTCCAACAGCGCCACCAATGTTTAGCTTCAACAGAAAGCAGATGATGATTTAGCGGGAATCGGTCAGTCAAATTGAGGGAGTGCTAAGACTTCGCACGAAACTGTCATTGGAGATATGTGGAAACAAAAATATTGAATTTGAACTACATATGTTTGATATATGGTACAGATGTATTCATTATCACCTGAAACTTTCATTTAAACTTCTCAATAAATTCGTTTTTATATCATGTTTTTGCATTTTAGTAAAAAACTCAATTTCGGCGGCCATTTTGGACGACATTTTGAATTTAAAAACAATTCTCTCTTCAGCCTTTCATATCATTGGATCGTCTTGACAATTAAGTTTTTAATATATGCTTTTAATTCGTTTCGGCGGCTATCTTGGACGCCATCTTGTATACTCCGCCTTGACGCCAGTTTCTATTTTTGGGAACCTCTTCATTATGTTTTGGGGTCATAAAAGGAACCAAAAAGTCGGTTCTGGGGGTGCAAAGGAGGTAATACTGGCTCCCCTTATATGAGGTGTGCAATAAAACAAACCGTATGGAGCAAAATTGAACGCCAATGGAACAAATTGCATCGTATGTGACACAATCATTCAATATATCATTTATTGAATAACATGTGACCTATAATCCTCCAATCACATTACAAGGATCTACTTATGGAGTTATATAATAACAAACTAACAAATAAAAGAAAAAGAACCAGCACACCGCCGAAAATTACCCATACACAATTTAAATCCAACTAATTGATCGTCATTACACTATTTCATACGAAATGATACGCGGTTAATTATAACCTTTTCTTATCACTTTACATATAGTTTGGTCATTTGGAGCAATTCCGTGACCGTGGAGAGAAAAGCATCATTTCTCAGTGGATTTGTCTTCTATGAGAGTAAAGGCAGAAAATTTCATAATATAGGGGTCAAAAATGAAAAATATTTGGATTGCTGTAAATGATGCTCTGCTCTCACCGGTCATGGAATTGCTCTAATGACCCGACTATTTAAGTATATTTGATTAGGCTGCAAGCGATTATAAAATTTATCAACAGACACGAGAAGTTCTCCATACAATTATAACATGTGAGTTCGTCCGCTTACAGTAAAAGATTTGCCTGCACTTCCACGCGCTTCTGGTTTTTATTTTATAAAAGGTGAAACTTCGCGACGCCGCTGAAGGTATTCTCCGTGTCTATTTAGAAGCTTTCAGATAATTCTGTTTCATTTTGTAGCTCGGATTTTGAATGACTTTCTATGTGATCGTCGCTTTATAGAAAATGGCTATTGACAAGCATTCTCCTCTTTGGCGACAAGATTTTGGGGAGTTTGAGGTGGGGAGTGGGGTTGGGGTTGATTTAGAGATTCTAGAATTGTACGTTTTATAGTGGTTATGTTCTTCATACAGGAATAGCTGATTTTGATTGTACTTCTGTGAAAAATTTAGTTCAGTTTGTTGGTGAGTTGTTTGGTGATTAAGGAATTCTTGACTCACATTTGTTCTGACCTTTTAGAGAAAGGCGGAAAAGAATATCCGATATCTTGTCAAAACAAGAGATCTTCAACGAAACTGCTAAAGATTACAACGCAGCTTTGAAGGCAAGCCGATACCAAAGTATGCCCAGATATAGAGGGGGAGCACGGCCCACTGGTTAGGAGGTCCACGGTTCAAACCCCGGTAGGGCCACTAGTTGGGATATAGTCGGGTACTAAATTCTGGATTTAATTCGTATAAGAACTATTGATTAAAACTAGAGTTCCACTCTCCCTGTGGTTCATTTGGACTTGGGCAAATAATCCGCGAAAATATCCCTCCTTCGGAGGAGACGTTAAGCCATCGGTCCCGTGTACAGAGAGGCATACCCGTACATGTATATCACAGTAGGTTTCGAGAAGAGTAGGGTGGTAACCCCTGATTGTCCCAAGTTTTGAGGGATACCCTAGTAGAGTGGTTAACCACTGTTGGGTATATCTCTGAGGGTTCGGTCCTCTAAATCGTAATGAATAACTAAATAAATAAAACTAAAATGTTGGAATAAATGCGGGTCCTCAGTTTAATATTTTATGAATTGTATTGCAATCTTCAGCCTGTATATGTCGTTCAAGTATTCACTTTAATGAATCCATCTATTTAAACAAAGCGTAAGTGTTAAGCATAGGACAATTGTTCAACACCTACCGACAGTAATCGTCTTTGCCATCTCCGTCGTCATCCTTCATATACCACTTATTCTCATGACCGACATCAAACCAGACTTCAGAAGCATTGGGTGAGTTGAAGTTATACTCGCTCTCACCAGCCGGTTTCCCGCAAGAGACCTGAGAACTATTGCTGTCTCCCGCTAGACAAACCAACCACCCTAATATAAAAGACATCACATTGTTTACGTGTTTTTTAACGAATGTGTTACAAATAACATTTGTGCGTAACAGTATTTTGTAGTTCTATGCAGGGCATGGCAAACACGAGGTGTTTTGAGAACGCATGCCCCAGCTAATCTGTAATCTTGTCAAAAATTTTGGAAAATTAAAAAAACAAAAAAACCGAAAATTAAAAAATTTTTAAAATTTTTAATTGTTGGGATTTGGTTCTTATGTGACGCCTGTTCACTGGTGCACCGGTGGCATGGTGTAAGTGGTCATGATCAAACGTGTGGAAAGTGGTTATTTCGGGTGTGGGGTCCTGTGGGCCCATCCCCTTTGTACACTAAGGGTTTTTTAGCTTGGCCTTGTTAGACCAGCATTCAAGGTATACTACCCTTCACTGAGACACAGATGAACACAGTAATTGATCCTCAAATTATCTTCATTATGCTCTCTTACCTACATTTCCTACAAAAGTAATACAAACATCGCTTCCGAGAGGATTCAAATAGTTTTTAAAAAAAGTAACAAAGGTTCCTTACTAACCAATCATACATCGCTTTGATTCCTTTGGGAACTATTTCTATCTGTTTTTCTGCTTCAAAAAGGTAAAAACATTCATTATTCTTGGCACATTCATAATTCGCATGTACAATGCATTTAAAAATGAGTCAAACAAGCCGATAGTCCTTGTTGATGTTTAGTGGTTTTTTCCAGATCCCCTGCAAACATTTGGAAGGCCACCTCTAATGCCACTGACGTATGTATTACACCGTATACAGAACTGGCCAGGACCCAGGGTTAAAGTCCGTAGCCCACACTGGAATTTCTGTCAAGACTTTGGACATGACTATCTGGAGTAATAAAGGACTGATCAATGGAAGCATGTATAAAAATTTGAGACATTGAAAGATTTTCTACATAGCTATGAATAAAAACAAAAAATTTAACAGATAGGCATGGTCGAAACCTTGGTTAAATGAAAACCTATGACTATTTTCAATTAATGGCTATTAATTTGGAACTTAAATGTCGCCAGGACAAAGAGGAGGTGGTGTTGCTTATTATATTGAGAACGCTTGACATCTAATGTAAGGGAAAAGATTTGAATAAGATTAAAACATCATGAAAACACCGGAAATTTGTGTATTGAAATTGAACGTCCGAAATCAAAAAATATAATAATTGGTATTGTTTATAGATCCCCAGATCAGGATATTAATGGTTTAATCAATTTTCAGAGAATGGATGTCTAAAGTTGCGAAGAAATGAAAACAAGCTTAATTTATATAAATGGGTGACTTTCATATAAACTGTTGAACGGAAGACGTCCATAAAACACATCCGCTTTTTGAGTTAATGACATCTTACTTCGATCCTATATTACGAAACCTACTAGAATTACCTCAAAATCTGCAACAATAATTGATAATATTTTTACAAATTCTCATACAAAGCAGTGCTGGTATATTATTGAGCTGACATAAGGGATCACTTGCCCATTTTTATTACAACAAATTTATCAAACTTCCATAAGATGTGAAAACAATGCATGATGAGAGGTTAGAGATATGAGTGAGCAAAATGTACGTGATTTAAAAACAGATTAAGTTGTGTTGAATGGGATGTTGTATGTTCATCAGATAATGCGAATACATCGTATGTATCATTTATTATTAAGTTAATTCCCTGTACGATGAGTGTTCCAAAAAAGATATTAAACCAAGTATCCCAAGAAGAGTAAACTAAAAAGCTCCCTGGATAACGTCGTCGTTGCTAAAATGACATTCGTAGAAAGGATATGTTGTACAAAAGTCAATAATAAACCTAATGAAAAGTAACATCCAAAATTATAGAATTTACCGGAATAAATTAAACATATGCTTAGACTGGCCAAACAAAGACTTTAGTATAGTCTATTAGGATGCAGAGAAATATATATGAGAAACAAGTGTGACAGTTTTAAATCAATCCTTAGGTTCAAAAAGGCCCGTTTCTGATACATGTGCCTCTAATAGGTAAATATTTCCTGATCCCAAACAAATGCAAATGAGTTTAATAAATATTTTGCAGGTATAGGTCCTTCATTAGCTGCTAGTATTAACATTCTGGCAAGATTACCATCTATCTTAAAGGGGCAAACACGTTTAATGCACTTGGTTTTACGACCTACAGATGAAGTTGAAATATGAAGATTAATTGGAAAACTTGAAGCAAAAAAAAGTCCTGGTCACTGATATATAAAATATGATCTTGGTTAAACAAATCGCAAATGAAATTCTTCTCCCTCAACAATGGATTTTTAATTGTCTCTTAGTGGGAATTGTTCCCACTGATCTAAAACTTGCAAAAGTTGTCCTATGTACAAAAAGGAAACCCCTGAAATATTTGGAAATACAGACCCGTTCTGTTTGAAAATGTTTTCCAAAATTCTAGACCGTATAATGCTAATAGAATGTTATGATTTTTTGATTAAAATGAATATTGTATAAAAAACAGTACGGATTTGAAATAATTCATGATACTTATATGGCTGTATTAGATTTCATAAATGATATCAGAGAGGGCTATAGATAATAATAGGCATTAAGTTGGGAATATTTATGGATTTATCGAAAGCTGGAATACCATAGACAACAATATATTGCTTGATAAATTATATTATTATGGTTTCGGGAATCTCACATGGACGCCGTTTTCTAGGATCTTTCGGATAGAAAACAATATGTATCTGATAAAAAATGTCGTTTCACCATATGAAAATGCTAACTTGCGGTGTACCCCAGGGTTCTATATTGGGACCGTTACTGTTTAAATTATATGAATGACATTGTTCTACATCAAAAAGTGTTGTCATTTATTTGCTGATGACAAAACTGTGTTTCTCTAACAAAGACTTGAACGCCACTATATGATACAATGAATAAGGAATTACAAGAGTGTGGGACGGTTCAAATGCAATAAATTATCACTTAATGCATCAAAAAATAACCTAATGTTTTTTGGGACCACTACAAAACAAAAACAAGTTAAGAGATTAAACGCTATATTTATTAGATGGTTGGGGGAATTAATCGTGTCCGATGTTAAATTTCTTGGTACAACTATTGATGAGAATTTGAATTGAAAACCCCAGATTAACAATATCTGCAAGACATGTTCAAAGAATCTGGCGTTTTAACAAAGTTAAACACTTCTTACCAAAGGGGTCATTGTATCAATATATTGTTCAATAATTGTACCTCACTTGTCTTATGGAATATTGCAATGGGGAAATGCAAACAAGGAACATCTAGTTAAAATATCAAAATTCAAAACGGGACTTACGAATAATCTCAAACAGTTCTTATTTGTCATACGAAACCTTGTTTGAGAAGGATAATATTTAAATATTTTGAAATGTATGATAAAGAATAGGTATTTTCCCAGTTTAAGTATAAAAATGGCTACTCCGAACTTGACATTATCACTGACTTAGAGAGTGTCCATGCATATTATACGAGAAACAAAACAAATTACGATTGGAAATTCAGTAAATAAAGACTTGTTAATTCTGGACAAAAATTGCGAATAAATTACGTACTATTGTCAAGACGGCTGCAAATATAAATTTCTTTAAACAACGTCATTATCTTTATCCAGGAGACAATGCTAAATTTAAAATTGATGATTTAAAATTGTTCCACAAATGGTATCACATCAAAAAGTGTTCTTATGATACACTTTCTAATTTTGATCGTTTTTTTTTTTCTTTCTCTGCTATGATTAATGATTGCTGGACAAACACCTCTTCTAAATTCGATGTATTTTTTTTGTTAATATATTTTTTTGGTATTATATTTGATGGTGGTTATTCGTGTTTTTAAATGAGACCACTGTTGTCGTCTTGTTATGTTCTGTGCGTGTATGTTATGTTTGTCTTGTCTGACCCTATTTGATGCGTGTTAATGTAAAGGTGGGGCAGGTTCCTCAGGACTTTGCCTTTTGTTGCACATCTCCATCTGGTCTTTTTAATTATATTGTTTTTATATATTATTACATTACAACAGTTGACGGACATCCTCCATAAAAACGGGAAGGCGTGAAATGCACGCTCTAGACACACAACATTGGTTAGGGAAAAGCACGTAACTCGACTTTGTGAAGTCATTACTCCAAAAGAAGCCTGTTTTGGACTTAGTATCTGCACTGAATGTAAATTACATTGTTATCTTTCTATAAATAACAAGTATTATCTTTTGTAAAAAATTTTAATGTAGGTACCATGCAGCTCAAAAATACTTACTTTTGCAACCTGACTTCCTACAGGGACCGGCATGGGGGCCTATTATAAGCACTGGTTCTTCGTTCACTAAAGTAGCTGGTCAGGTAGTTGCATTAAAACTCTGAAAATTCGACCCCAATTTTAAAACAATCTGAACAGTGTATACTATAGGTACCTTTGCAAATTCATAAAAATGGTAATACCCCCCCGGTCCAGCATAATCACCTCATGCTTATGCATACGCACTGTTATGATTGGCTCATGGTCATGTTTCGCTACCATATACATACATAATGTGACGCCATTCCATTACATTTAATGGGCGGTTATATTCGGTACTTTTGAGGTGTTTGCCAGAATTGAAATGTTTACTTTATTCACATGCATACAGTGGAAATGCTCTGTTAGACTCAAATCATCATTCGTTTTGATACCAACGTGTGATACCGATTGTTTTCTTTCTTTTTATCTAACAAGCAGTTGGTGTTGCTTTTACAGCCTGCTTTGTCCTTTTAATGTTTGTGTAGCTATTATAATTGGGGGAAATATCGTTTATAGGCCCCATCCCCGTGCTTATTTCTTTCCTTTCCTTTATACCATGCTTAGGTTTTTTGATACTCCCAAAAGAATATTTAAGATAAAGTTTCGAGTTTACGAGTGCCGACTTCTAAATGTTATACTTTCTGATTGCCTTTGTTCTTTTTTTTTGAATCATTGCCTTAATTGGGAACTTGTTTTGATTTTAATTAAATTTAAGGTTGTATTGTTTTTATAGTCTTATTTGGAATGTTTGTAACTAAATTGAGACAAAGAAAAAAGAAAACATTTCCCGTGCTCGTTCCCATAGTTTTGGTATTTTTTAATGATTTTGTCCTTAGTTTGGTGTATGAATTTAAAAAGTATAGACCGCTAGAATGTTTTCCTCTTTGAGATCTTTGAGCTTGCATGAGCTTAACAATCCGATCATAAACTTCAAAATGTTACATAGTCTTGAATATTTCAACTACGGAATAATTAATTATTATACAAATGTGCCACTAATCCAAACACCAATTCACTTGCAGAGCAGGAAAACAAGATCTTCCCATTGTTGAGGTATTGCTAAGAGTTAGTCCCTTACTGCCACAGCTTGTATCTATACCCGAAATTAACAGTAGTAGGTTGAAACCCTTTCATTACAAATCAGGATAGCTATTACGGATTGCACGGAAATCTTTCTTGCGGTAAAACAAGAGGACAATAGTCCTTATTTCAGCGACACTTCGGCGTGGGACGAACCAATCCGAATCAATCGAAACTTACTAAAGAATGGATAGGGCTCTATAAAAAAAAAGGCTGTTGAAGGGTTTAGTAGGATACAATATGTCATGAAGTATTTTGCCCTTGTGGCAGCTATTCCCCTACGCTACATGCATATCTTTTTTCTTAAGAGAAGGTTGATTTCCTACATTCCAGTGAAGTAGCTTTATGAATCTTGCTCGCCCAAAATTCACCTGGACTCTGCAGATTTGATGTCAATGACTCTGTTTGCTGTTTTATTCCAATCAAATCATAGTCTCCTTTTCTGACCAAATTATTGAACAAATAACGGTGCTTGCGCAAAATCGGCTAGTCTTCTGCCATATAGTTATTTAATTTTGGAGAAAAAAACAATGTTTATAAGATATTACTATCATCCACCCCTTTCATAAAAATCTAATGGTACGGGCCAAAACACGGTCCACGTGCCTGACTATATAAACAACAAACATGGTCACAGAAAACGTCGCAAAAATACCAAAAAGGTGCCTTAAAGTACCTCAACATCAAATGATGTATTGGGATTCCACTTGAGCGGGGGGTTTGGGGTTGGGGGGTTTATACCCCGTCTACAAGTTCTGAGAAATTCGGTTACTTCCTGAAACTAATGGCTGACGTAAAAAGCATGATGCTCTGCCTCGGTAGAGTAGTATTTTGCATGATGCATTGATACATGTACCTGCACGACTCGGTTACGGCGGTACGGTGAGTATTTCCCACGGTGTAGTCTGTGATGACCGACTACGGAAAGATATTATCTAAATTGGTACTGCGCGAGAGCTAGACGTTACCAGGTCCGTATAGCGAAGTGTTAAATGAAACTTAAGCTCAAATATCTCCGGAAAACGAAGGGATTCTATGGAGGTTTTACATCATAGAGTCCGTTACTAGGTTTTGTTTTGAGTATGTGTCGTAGTTGGGTATGAACCTCTGAACCTAGCGAGCAAAATTGAACGTTTTTGTGGGTACTTCGGTGCTCGCAGACCACGGAAAGTGAACACGCAATCTCTCCGGGTATCCATTTTCCCATAAGCCTTTCGATATTTTTCCAGTTTTGGAGAATTTTCAAAACACTGTTTCAATTTACGCAAACTTTTTTTTTCAATTTTAGAAACAGGATTACTACTTACCCCCCCCGGACCGCCGTAGCCTTCGGGCGTGCGTAGTGTTTACATAGGAATTCACCCTCGTGCTGGAGGTCACTTCGTGATCACGTACTGTTATGCATTACCTCATTATCGCCAGAGCTCGCCGGCGCGCGGTTAATTGGCTGAGAGAAATATGTAAATAGACTAGTGTATGACATCATCATAATTATAGTTGTCACTGCTCGCGGGGAAGCTTGTTGTAAGGATTGTTTTGATGGAAATAAATTGATTATGATTATGAATGTATATTGTCTGCCGGGAAACCTTATGAAACTTGACTTAAAGTTGCAACGAGAGATTATGAGGCACCCAAATATTGTGTCATAATAGAATAATTTCATAATAGATGAGACACCAATAGATTTCATTACCTTGTTTTGCTACAGAATGCCTTAAAAGAGAGAAAACGGTGATTTTCAATGTAAAACAAAAAGGACCGAATTTCGTAATTGCTCCTAGACGAAATTAGAATTTCACAATGTTGTACCAAAGAAACATTTTTCAGCTTACTCCTTTCAGATGGGGATAGTTTGATGAAAGCTTACATTGGGAAAAATCGTACTTTCGATTTGTGTAGGGAGACCTGATATGTGAAATCTCTCGTTGACCTTTAAAGTAGTCACGAAGGTACTGATACCTGCAAAATCTACTCGATCCTTGGCATGAACATCCAGCCATCCTCTGAAGACAAGACATGCCTAAATCAGTCATGTCGTATCGACGAGGTTGTTGTTGCCAAGTACTGTCCGGGATGTGCGATGTTGAAGGCTGACTCGTCGGTTCTGCGTCTGTCCGTAAGGTTATAAGAATGACTTTGTTGACATTATTGATTACATAATTAATTCAAGGTAAAATTGTATTTAATTTTACAGGTTATAAGCTGGCTTATTGTGTTTTGCGATACTTATTAGATGTTGAGTGCTTCAATCGCCATGGAGACCCCCCCCCACCATTTACCCCGAATCAGATGAAAAGGTCGTATTTTTCTCATGTATACTGAAATTGAGCACCAAATCATTTCATTCCAAAATAACCGCGCCGTTTCAATGGTTAACATCAATCTTCAGTATTGAATAGTTTGCACTATTACATATCGCTTCTACCATCAAACTTGCAAGTTTGTTCCCAACGGTACTTGATGGGGAGTTAGTGCAAGTGCCAGGCTCATATATTATCAAGTAGAACGCAATACACATAAAGCGGATCAAGCACCTTAAGGAATTCAAAGGAATACACCCTTAAACGTGAAACCAAACAAAGTATGCTGGTTTAGTTTTGATGAGACCTGTAATAGATTTTAATGAAAGTATAATCAGGTGGGAAGAACTGATATTTTCTTTTTACGTGTTACTGTAGCCGCAGCCATATTAACAATGCAGGGGACATTGCAAATTCCAGGTGTTGAACATTAGCGCTATTACCAGAAAAATATGAGGAATAGTCTACCTCTTCTTTCTCTTTCTGTTCTTGTTTTATATGTATGGGTTATAAAAAAAACATTGAGACAAAAAAGACATTGAGAACCCATGTCATATTTTTACAAGGCATTTTTAATTTCATCACTTGATTTAAATTGAGACACACCAACTTGGTTTTCATGTTTCTTTATTTTGAATGCATCCGTTCTTTATGTTACGCGTATGACCAAGTGCAACAATGGGATGTGCATGTTGTTGCATAGGGTCAATATTGCTGCTCTACGTGTAGTAACAAGCAGGTTGTCACAATATGGGGAGGAAATACCGGTGCTAAAGAAACTGAGTGTCCCCCATGAGAGAGTGTCTAGCTACTATAGAAAGTGTACGGAATAAAACACTGTGACGAGGCCATTTTTGTATAGTGCTGAAAAAATGATGCATACAGCACTCAATGGAGAACATAATAGACAGATGAGTGGTAGGACACTCAGTCACACGGGCCCTGTGTTGATGGACACCGGGTAGAATAATTATGTCGGCGTACTCATTAGTCCGGGAACAATGGTGAACAATAGGGCAATCGATCAGTTGGACTCTTTACCCAACATTAGTTTTCACGGCTCTTCCGATCTTCGTCTATGGAGCCCCGGACTGTGCTCCCGCCGGACTATATCTGCTTTCACACCGGTAATCTGCGGGAGGAAATACCGACCAACCTACGCAAAGGTCTTTCTAATCACCACAACCGCTTGTTAATAGATTCCCTCAATATATGTCGTTCCTTATGTGGATTGATGTACACCTGGCACAAAAAAGTATCGGCATGTTTTTCGATTGTGCCAAAGTTCAGACCATTTTGAAGTTTTCGAAAATACATTTCCGTTCATAGGTCTTGTCTTCATTTAAACCAACTCAATTAGAAAAAGCGTTCAAAAATGGCTGAAATAGAGCACACGAATAAAGCAAACCACAAACCAAAAGTGGTGAAGTTTTTGGGATTTTCAATGGTCACTGTGTGGTACCAACGCAATAATACGTGTAATTGATTTTGCACAAAGAGGTTTTCAGACTGAATGAGCGAGAAAGGTACTTGCAATATTGATTGGGTACACGTGTGTTGTGTCCCAGTACACTGCAATGCCCCATTGAAGAAATTGTCAAAAAAACTCTGCAAATTTTGGTTTTGGGGGTTTTGCGTTTCGGGCGTATATATCTCAGCCTTTCTGCACGCTTTTTTTACAAGCAAGGTATTTAATCAAAGAGCAAGATGCAAGGCAACCGAATGTATATGTCGAAACACTTTAAAATGGTCTGACTTTGGAAAAATACTGATCTAAAATACATACGAGATTACTTTTTGTGACCAGGTGTATTTACAACCGTTAAGGTAGGTAAAAAAAGAAGTAAAAGACAAACAATATATTTAGAATCACCTGATATCGTTAACTTCACAACACCGCTGCTACCAAATCGCCTCCTGCGGGTTGAATAAGACACAACCCACGGCCTTCGTCAGATTCAGAGAGTTCTTCTATAGTAAGTGTCCTTCTCGTTCAATTAAATCTCTCCGTTATTTGAATCTATTTATAAAAAAAAAGGTGGAAATTAGGAAATAAAAAAAAATGGCTGATGGTTTTAGCCCATTTAGACCTTTGAAACTGAGCTAGACTTGGAAATAAGCAAAGGTTTTCATTTTTAACGACTCAAAGTTGCAGAGGTCAACAGGGGCCATACCAATCGCGTGAAGTCCAAGGGGTGCGCCAAAGCGGCAATACGATTATAAATGATTTGGGGCAGGATCTGATCATTCTCAAGGAATACTTTAGTCAGTGGCCGACCAGCAAGTTCGTAGCTAATCACTCCATACACTGCCAGTTTGGAGATCGCTCGTTTTTACGTCGTTATTTACCCTTCCAGCTCATCTTACCCTTCCAGCTAAGCAATTTTGATCAGCTCGTTCAACACTAAGCAGACAATAGTTTCTCAACAAGTCTAACTGGCTTGTCTCTAAATCGATTTCGCGCCAAATAACAAGTTTTGCGAAAAGAATCAGTTGTTGCGAGCACAATTTTCAGTATTTGGCACCTTGATATACATCTGGTACCATGTGCATTTTATTATCAAAGAATAATTTCCTCTATGTACTCAATAAATGTAAGTACAACCGGGTTGCATTTTATTTTATTGGGCAATTTCAACTAGTATTCTTACTTATTATTATGTATTTTAATTGAGATAGCTAAAAATAACGTTTGAATCAGTGATCTCATAATAAGATGTCGCCGGAGTCATTTTATTAAAAATCGTTCTGTTTACCCATAAGGGCGCTGATTTGTGATTAATCATTTCAGTTGAGGGCTAATGTCTATAAAGTCTTTACAACCATGCAAAAATATCAATTTTGAAAAATCTTGAGGGCGCACTATTTTTCAAATGTACCAGTGTCTCTTCAACTGATTTGAGTCTGGTTTACTTATCAAGAATTACTACTTCAACAAGCAATTAAATTACAGCAACAAGTGTAAAACAAGAAATTGTTACTATTTTTGGCACAATTTACCGTAACTTAATGTTATGTATGTTTGTGTTGTTAAAATTTCTCAAGTTAGGGTATTTGTCAAAATTTAAGCCTTTATTATTTACATATTTTGAGTACTAAAAAACCCATTGAATTGAGTATTTACGATAAATCATTTTGAGTCACAATTACGCAGCACATTGATACACACACACTCGCGCGCACGCACGCACGCACGCACACACACACACGTGACAGTGATGTATTTGACATGCTGGACTTCTTGGAGAAATTTGGCATATACGTTTGTTTTGTATTACTCTACAAATTTACAAAATTTCAAACCTCAAGTGGCCGCTTAATTACTAAAATACTTATTAACTGATTATGACGTATTTGCAAAACTTTAAACTGTTCGCATCACATAATGACGTATTCGTCGAAAATTTATTTTGCGCAGGCCCATAGCATCGTATCTGCATTTTGAAGTATTCGCTGTTTCACATAGTGACGTATTTGTAGAGACGTATTTTTCAGTTCACGGTAGAGTTGCTATTTTGTCGTTTTCACAAAAAGTGTGTTTACCATTTACCGTAAAAGAGACGGATAAGAAATATGCGCGATAAAAACTGACTTCCCTTATTATTTACCAGTAAATCAACCCCGCGATTTTTTTCCTTCTTGAGGAATGAAAAAAGCGGCGGCATTTAGGCCCATGAAAGTCAATTCCGAGTTTATCGTTACTTTATTTTTCCCTGGTTGATGAGGTGACTTTTTCATTTTTCACTTTTAATTCATCAGATTTCATTATTGACCTAAAATGTGTGCAAAATGAAAATAAATGCGCCGAAAAAATTTTCACGAAAGGTAGGGCCCCAGAAAAAACAAAGCCTGATTTTGCTTCAATGTTATCAAAAATATGTTTACAAACACAAAATATGTTTCCAATTACTAAACCTTTTGAAAATGACGATATTTTGAAAATAATGAATTATTTTGGCAATCTTGAATTTTTTACGCGGGTAATTCTATTCTCCAAAAAGCGATGCGGGCGGGTAACGATAAACTCAAAATCGACTTTCATGTGCTTAAACGCTAATAGAAACACATTTCGTTCCACGACAGTGCACATGCTGGTAGACTGGCGAGGAAACGGAAATTGATAATACCACGTGATTGCGATCGACGACAATAATGGGAACGCTTAGACTAGAGATATATGACGGCAAGTGCTATAGGATTCGGTGATGCCTCCTCGATCTTACTTACATCGCCTCTCGCCCCGCCGCTTGTACAACTCAATGTACCTTCGAACCCTTATCTGGCGTTCACGAACATTTAACCCATCTAACCTATCATTTGGCTTGGAATTTTGACTATAAAATGTCAAAATCGACATCAACCCCGGGCATCAACCCTACTATCGCAGGTCCCGCCATATGGTTGTTGAAAATTTAAACCCACAATGCTTTCGTTGACCTCAGAGTACGATCTTTCGCCTTCAAAGTTTTTTTTGTGGATTCCATCGATAGCAGCCAGGGAGTATTTACCTGGTAACGGCGCCCAACAGAAACTGACCGTTTTCTGTCTTTTCATCGTTCTTTGCCGGTAAAAGGTTTACTGGTAAAATGCAGGATCTTCAATAGAAACACGATGCTAGTGACGTGTTTGCGCAAACACGTCACATAACAACGTATTTGCGCGTAGTTATTTGTTATTTACATGTTGAAACTGCTATTAGTAACGTATTTATTTAACATCTTTTTCGCATATCAAAATAAATTGGAAGGTGATTAGTTAAATATATTTGAAATTTAACTTATTTGGCGATTTCCCTCTTGGTATATATATTGAAATATATATATATATATATATATATATATATTAATTAAGTAGAGAGCAACTTAAGGGCTTAAGATCGCAAAATCTTGAAAGCCTTTTTCTCGAAACGCGTATTTTGCAAATATGTCACTATGTAACGCGGTCAACTATATATACCTAATGTTTTGCACTTACATTTGTGCCTGAACCAAGAAACAAATCACCATATGAAATAGGGCTGCTTTCATGTGTCCAGATGACATCTTCTGCTCCCTCTGTCGCGACCTTGCAGGTTAAAGATATTCTTTCACCCTTGTTCACCAAGATGTGCTTTAGGGAACCAATAACGGGTACATCAACGATGTTTTCAACGCCTTGCCCTTCCGACAATATTATCTCAATACCTACAATGAAAAAGATGGGATGACAAGTATTAGCGATAGGAAGCTTGTGGAAATATTCGCTAGGAATTATTACTATTTCAAAAATTCTCACTTGTCCCAAAATTCTCAATTGGTTACTGAGGCGGTTTGGGCATTCACGGTCAATATTTGGACTAGTCTATGTGAGCTCTGAAGAACTTAAGAAGACCAGGCTTAAAGATTTTTCTGTAAAGGCCTTACCGAGAGAAGGCCTTAGGCCTCCCTAAAAGGAGGGCTGGTAAACTGAAAAATCGTAAGTAAGCTGGTTTTTAAAAAACATACATTTCAAAGCAAGCAACAAAGAAATAATACCGCTTTGAAAACCTGGAAATACGGCACCGGGTGTTGTCGGGACCTGCTCACCAACAGCTACAGATAAAGAGAGAGAAGAAAAATCGTCAACATAAATTTGTGAGAGAGAGCGAGACAAAAAAAAACGTTCCTTATACTTTTTTACTTTTTGAATGATTGGAATACATTATTTGTTTCAAACCTTTGTCCAACCAGGCTATTTTTGAACACGTCTCACCAGGGGGCGCTTGTTGCAACCCCCATAGATTTTTATACCGATCCCCTATGATGTTGATTTTAATTTCAAATAGCTATGGTCCTCTTTTATTCACTGATATAAAAATAACATCTAAACATTCATTGTTGGCTAAAAAAGCATACAAGCAACATTTTTGCCGAAAAATGAAAGGAAACGACAAATTAAAGCTAAATATGGAATTTTACCTTATACGTCGTTCCCTAGGTAAAGTATAAGAGATTTCATTTCACCAACCCCTACACACCAACATTGACGACTTACCCTACCACAGCTGAGATGTGCGCAAGGGATGTAAACACGGTTACCTAAATAATTATTTTGGTACCGGAGGAAAAAACGAATAGGGGAGGGGTTGCAACAATATTTCCCGTTACACGAAGGTTAAGCTTTGCAAGGTGACTGTCTAAGCTCTCTTGAAGGAGTGCAAAGTCGCGCGACGTCGTCTTGGAGAAGATGTTATCAAGAATGCTAAAGGATACACAGATTAGAGATACCTGCTATAGTTGGCTCTGTTTTCTGAATTCTACTATTGTCTGATCCGGTCTTTTTAAGACTGTGCTAAACTTTATTCAAAAGCATAGGGGCAAGCCTCATAAAAATGTGGACATATAATGTTGTTTCTAAAATAGATGACTGCCTACCCCCCCCACCATGCGATATAACACCTAATGAGAATCACACCTCTGGATTACAACATTTGTGCTCGGTAGTTACAAGTTTTGTACTTCTATTATAAACACAATATAGGGTACATTTGCAAGTATCGTTTTCAAAGTAGGACTACTTTGGCGCGGTGCGATAGCCAACAAATGTCCGTCTCTTTGATATTCGAGATTACTATGTTGTTAGGGATAAGTGTTTTCTTTGCGGAAGGGGTAAAGGCAATCTTTGGAGTTTCTCAGACTAACACTGTCAAAGAATCACACCAGTCGGCAGAGAGAGACTGTGCTCTCGTCGACCTTCTGTCGACACCGATGCTAAACTCTTCAGCTCCACATCACATCTTACAGACATGGAATACTGCTGGCTAGACTTCAAGACCAAACCAACTCACTATTACACCTATGCAGAACTACCACATGGTAGCATCGTCACGAAAGGAATGGGTCACCTTAACCGGATTCACACAGGAGCGGTCGCTTCAACAGCAAGATGCACAGATGGGGGTTGCGGCCGTCTCAAGCCTGCCCATTGGGTTCTTTATCCCAATTCTCAATGAGTGCCCTACCTTTCGTCCACCGGATGATATAGACTTCTCAAAACCTATCCAATCAACAGTGAGCTGGCTCCACCGTCTACAACATATTAGCTGCTGCCTCGTACGCAAACGAAGAGCATCTCACATATTATCTGGATGTCCTGACACAGTCATGAAGTGCGTACTGTTGACATTATTCTCGGTACCTTTTCAGATATACAGTTAACAGCACTATTCTGATTGCTCTCAATTACATACGCAGTATAAGTCACTTGTTCAACACAAAATCAATAACTGAAGGAACAATCTCTATGAGGAATTACACCAATGGTTTTAAAAAGTAAAATACACTTGAAATAATGCATGAGATTCAATCTGTCGTATTTCATCTACTATAGTGATACATGTTCGTGATGATCATTTATTGCAGGAGCACCATATAATGGCGTGATTTGGATTACATGGAATGATTTAGTTCTTATATGGCTTGGTTTATTTCATAATCAAAATATAATGTGTACCTGTACAATAAATGGCCATACGAACATATCTCATAAAAGAGTTAAACAGCCAGTGATATGCAACAGCTGTTTAAGTTAGCGAGTGAAATTAAAGAATCAAAGAAAATCAAAAGAAATGAGCCAGAAACAGAATGATACTTAATAACAACAATAACAATAGCAACTCGAATAAAACTTTGCAGTAACAATATAACGCTTTCTCGGAGAAGCCGTATAGCTCACATGGTATTGTAGGCTAGCGTAGTCGAATTGTTATGTATTCAATATTCGTATCCACATGTATAAAATTTATCATGTTTATCATGCTCGACTCATCTTTGACATTTACCTGCATCTGGGGTCGAGACAGACACTTCACTAGATAAGGGACCATCTCCAGAATCAGTAAAAGCGCGGACTTGGAAAAGATACTGAGAATCCGAATCAGGATCGCTGATTGTCAGTTTCAAATCTGTTACTGTTGTTGAAATAATGTCATTAAGGTTGTCATTTATGTTGTAAGTCACCGTATACCCAGTGATGAGGGCATTCCGTTTGTTAATCTCCGGAGGATTCCAAGTGACATCAATGGTATTGGTGTTAACCACGTATTCGGCGTTCACGTTGGTAGGTGGGCCAGTTGGTATGGATGGTTGGTATTCTGTTTCAACATTATGGGAGAAAATGAGAATTAAAATTGAATAAACTTGACATATAAGCTTAAATTTCATATCAAATATTTACGATTTTACTAAAATAATGATTCCCCAACGAATCCATATTAATAAGAAATGTTGCCCTCCTGATACAGATGCAATGATCAAGATCAATTTCAAAATCCACTAATGCAAAGAGTCTTTCCAAAACATAATGAGGCAAACAGCGTGATACTAAATCTCTAACGATTTCTGAATCCCTAATTCTGAATCTGAATCCCTAATGTTATCTATTGCATTGGCAAATTGAAGCAACATAACGGTATGGACTTACCAAGACATATAAAGATGAAGTAATAACTAAAACAAGAAAGTTTCAAGCTAAATGTTTATCCGAATAAAGGTAACAGTACGGATTTGGGCCGATGCAGGACGCAAACATATTTGTTCCGGCAATTTCTCTGCAGCGCTGCGCTACTGAAAAAGCCGATTTAGAAACCGCGTAGAAAGCTCACGTAACCAACAGGTTCCCTCCACAAGAATTTACTGTGTGAACTCCGAAATGCACACAAAGAGTATAACAAAGTTCGGTCAGAAGTAATGCTATTGTATGGAGTTCTGACCATTTCAGACGTTACTAAAAAATAAAACATCGGGTGGCAATTTTTGCGTCACCGGTAGTTAATAACCTATTCTGTTCTAGATTAAATTTAAAAATCTTGGGGAAAGCGAAAATCTCAAAAGGGGTCCATAATGTAGCCTGGTGGTCGATAATGTGTCACGTCAATTACGTTCTATAACAGACAGGGTTATTAGCTTTAATTCAAAATAAAGGTTCCCAGTACTGTTAGCCTTGCGATCATCTGCCAGGTTCTGGATTTTATTTTATGCAAGATTTATTACACATATTAGGTACAACCTGAAATAATTATTGAGTCCATTGACAACTATCGCAATCATGGCCGATTCCGTAAATTAGCAAAGAGCTTAGGATAAAAGCATGTTTTCATCGCTGTATGTATTCCGATTCCCCTTTCAATTTCTGGTTCGTTTGCTCTGAGGGTATATTACCATGATATCTCCTGATATGTCCATGCCGTTCATGTTCCTTAAAGTCATTGCCTTATAATTCTTGTGATTATGTTAAGAATTTTGTCATCAAAAATATTACCTCTGTAATCTCTATATAAGGAATCATAGCAATGATCGGAACTTCGACCGCACAAGCCATCCATAGAACAACACTGTCCGGGACACACCGCTTGCTGGCCACTCGGTGCTATGTTGCCCGGCCCACATTTGCCATCTTCACGATAGGGCCTCATATCTGCTTGTTTCCAAACAAAGACAGGTCTTAGAATAGAGATTCTTACACATACAGAATTTGTTTTTATACAGCCTTTCATCTGATATCAAAATCAATACTACTTCCGGGTAAATCGGTGCCCAAAGATGATTGGAACACGCACCTTTAAAAGGAATTACAAAATGCACAAATCCATTCTGCACGCCCCAAACATATAGGTAAGATAACTACTGGCCCAATCAAATTAAAGGCTGACTCAGAGATTTCCCGATGAGGGCGCCCTCAAGTTTCAAACAAATCGTGTTTTTCCATATATATACTCCCCGCCTAAAAAATCCAAACGATGTTGAAATGACCATCAACGTGCTCAAACTTGCTTTCAAATGAACGCGCCAAGCCAGCTGGATAAATCTCTCAAACTTCCACATCATGCTTCGTTATCAATGCATTACGGACACATGTCAATAAGCAAACACATTACGCGAACAACGCTCCTGGCATTTATTATTATAATTCACCTACATACCTACATACCTTTTTAATACAGTAATTTATATCGTTCGGATTTTTGGGCGGGGAGTATATATATAATGCTTGCCTATATACTGTCTGAAATATTTAAACTCAAATCGAAGTCCTTCATGTAGAAAAATCACATCTTGTTATAAAATTCCGGATCCGGAATTTATGTTATACACAGTATCCTGTGGCACTGTTATACTAGACAAAAATGTTTACTGCATCAAAACGAAATATCCGATTAATTTCAAATTTTGGAATTGAACATTTTAGGTGACAATCTTTAGTTCTTGGGGACTTTTTTTAATTAATACATAAAAAATCAACAACTCAAAAATCTCTAGCAGCCTTTTTTTAAAACGATGATTCAGAGATTGGAAATATTCTCGCGAGTGTGTGTATTAATAAAAATAACAACTAGACAATCAACTAGAATCAGAATATATTGACCTAAACAAGCCCAAGCCAAAATGTTGAGATTTGTATCCGGTTTTTTGTTTTGTGTAAGAAAAACATGTGTAGTATAAAACAGTACCATAGGAGACTGTATTAAAAAAGCGGATTCACGGAATTTTTAAAAACAAATTTGAAATTTTCTCATGAAGGACACTCGATTTTTAAGCCTAGATACTCACACAGTTGGATTATGAACAAACATTGAGGTATATGTAAAAAATCAGATTTGTTGAAATGACGGATCCCTCCTCGGGAATTCTCTGAGTCAGCCTTTAATCCATTAAGTAGTTTATTATTGATACTAGGGGTGTCTTCAAAATTCGACGACCGATTAGTCATCGGTTACCACGGTTCTTTCCGATTTTTTGGAGCTCGTGCTTTTGATGACGCACAAGTCAAGTGCCATGGTAAACCGACAGGCATGCGGCAGTTACGTTTTGAAGCCACTAATAAGGTTTGAACCAGATTGAAAAGGCGAATTCACCTTGTCGATATAAATCAAGCATACAAAATCGAACACTGGCATTAAGATATCACAAGAATATGCAAATGAATCAAGTACGAATTTGATAATGATGAAATACCCTCACCTCCGACACTGCTTGATGGAATCAAAACGATACCTCATCGGAAGCTGGGCCATTGCCAGCCACAGGTAAGCCAGTACACGGAAGATATGCGCTTCTCGGTCTGGATTGAAGATTCGCAATCATGGTAAATAGATATCAAATACTTCGTTCAGACTTGTGTTGATATTGCGGGGGTAGACCTGAACCCCTGAGAGCGGCGTTGCGTTTATTAATCTCTGGAGGATTTCCAGGTGAAGAGAACGGTTGAAAGAGAAACAGTGGGTAGCCTCGTACTAATATTCAGGTCAAGGGCTGGGCCAGTGGGATGGCTGGCTGGTAGCTGATTAATATGTATGAATAAGTATAAACATATACATTCTCATCATTGATGTGTTTTTGATTGATATCTACGTTTATATATACTGGTTGTTGACACTGCTGACACTGTTCACCAAATTATATACAAACCCACTCTTAGGGACGACCATATATCTCCCCAATCTGGGATGAAGTTTTAGCAGGGATCCTAAATAAATCGGGCGACTTAGGACACTCGATCGAGAAGTGGAGATACTGCATTGAAATTTGTAGCATATGGATCGCCGGTCGTACGTGGCGCTGTGGTGCTTCATCTCTGGTCATACGTCACTCTGCATAAAGTATTAGCTAATTAGGTACCTTATCGAAAATTGGCTGGCGCTATCACTGTCGATATCGTAAATGTCTATGAGCAGTTGTACACAGGTCACCCCCGCCTGGTATTAGTCTAGTCTAGCAGTCACGATATTTTAGCCTTTACCCCTGGACGTAATGATATAAACGGGCTATATTGCCAAATGTTGTAAATCAAATTTTGCATGATCGATATTTAAAATGTAAGCAGGGCTCCGACTCCTTAGCAGAGTGTATCAGTCGACCGTTTAAGGTATGTAGTAGATAAAATGTACTTTGAATTCTACGTACTCTATTAAAGTTTCTTGTGCCCTCAAACCCTTCAGTTACGTACAGTTACATGTCCACGGCAAAGCCTCAGTCACAAGGGGGAAATCTTTCTTATCTGGCCAAAATTAGGTTTTAAGACTAGTTTTTTGTTTTGTTTTTTGTGTTTTTTTAGTATAATACCTGCCAATAGGAGTGGGCTATACGGAGGGCAAAATTACTTTTTTGGTTATTGTAATTAGGGCTGTTTTTTTTGTATTCTATTGAACTTATTTCAATGTGAAATGTCAAAATTTAGCATGAGGGCGCTTTTTAAGATTTTTCGATAATACTTTCTTATTTGCTGTTTTAAGTTTACAGCCATTAAGATAATCACAAATTTGACCCGCTCAAGAAATTTGAGTACTTTATTACATAGTTTGTCTACAGTGCTCATTTCAATTTCCATTCGAATGCTCCCATTGAATTGTACACAACAAAAGTGCATTGACCCCTGTACATTTGAATTGGAGCACGTGAGGAACATTCAAATGAGTGCTACAGGCAAATTAAACGAGACAGAATGCTCAAATTTCTTGAGCAGGTCAAGTTTGTGATCATCTTTCTAGCTGCAAACTTAAAAAAGCGAATGAAAAAGTGAAAAATCACTAAAAGCGCCGTCGCGCTAAATTTTGACCTAAAACGTCAATTTTTAAGAAAATGCAATCTCCAATTTCAATGCATTTTTCAAAATCAGGTATCTTGAGCTCATTTACATAATTTACGCAAAATTAAGGAACACGACACAAGAGGGCTCTGCACACCTTTTCCCGGACCCGAGGCAAAAAAAATGTAATTTCACGTTGAGATAGGAATAATAGAATACAAAGAAACCCACCCCTAATGAAAAAATGATCCATTTATAGCCCACTCCTACTGACCAAGGAAATCTATCTTTAAGGAAATTGATTGCATCCCTTTATGTTTATCCAATATCAGTGGCGTAGCTAGGATTTTCATATTGGGGGGCCAGTGTCGCATCTCAACCGACAGAAAATGGGTAGGGTCCAGGGGCCCGCCTTAGGGCCCCTGTTGGGGTCCAGGGGCGAAGCCCCGGT
>JAMKCH010015177.1:0-24947 GCA_023653785.1 Ophioderma brevispina | reverse complement strand
TAGAGGTCGTGCCCATGTAATACGAAGGTCGCGTTCGAATCCGGCCAAGCGCACATGGGTTTTTTTTTCACACTATCGTGGTGGCTATCTCCAGGGAAAGGATTAATAATATATACATTGTCTAAATGTTTCAAAAATTACATTCTTGAAGGAGTCCATATTATCTTGCCTCATTTAAATACATTTTTTCAAATGGTTGTGCTGATGGAGTTCAGGATTAGCACATTCCGTTGTTGAAGTTGTTATAGTCCATAGGACTCATAGTCCACCTACAGGGTGAGTAAAAAAATTGACCTGATGTGTGTCACCAGTTTGAATGTAAAAAATATAATTAACATATGTGTATTTCGGAAAGCCTATGCATTATCTTTAATTTAGTGCAAAGATAATCCAGATCGGTAAGGTATAGGCCGAGCTACAGTCTTTTGAATCAATTAGTCAGCTTTTACACCAATCCACGGATTCCCATTTGCACTACACGGTGGCTAACTAAGCGCATGCCTCCCCCACCAAGATGATATGGGCGTGTATATGTTTATGCAAAATAAGTGGTATATTAAAGGGTAAAAGCAGTGATAATGTAAGTTTTATTTGAATACTCTTTTCAAGATGTGGCAGATTTTGTCTACAAGTAAGGGACCAATACTTAAGCACTCAAAAAGGTTGTCACCGAATGTCAGTTTCTTCATTCCCGAAACTGATACATGTATCAAGTTATCATTTTTCAAAATGAGTTTAAGAGAATTGGGGACGTAGAAACGGTAAGAGAGCAATGATGGTAAATTGTAACTGGATTTTGTGGGGTTAAAGGTGCAACGAGAGATATTGAGGCACCAAATATTGTGTCATAATGTAATTTCATATAGATTAGACATCAATAGATTTCCTACCAAATATTTGGCTACAAGAAGTGTCTTTAAAAGAGAGAAAAAAAGGCGATCTTGATGTGCTTATATTTCAATATAAACATAGGCTGAATTCGTATTTGCCTCCTATACGAAATTAGAAATTTCACAATTTTGTAACCAAAGAAACAGTTCTCAGACTAATCCTTTCGATGGGGACTTTTTTGATGGAAAGCTTTACAATAGTGCAAAAATAAATTTCACATTTTCGGGACACTGTTAAGTGAACTCTCTCGTTGCACCTTTAAATAGCGTCACATTTAATTTTCGGTCAATAAATAGCCCGAATTTCCTATGGACACTGATTTGATTAGCTGAGTGCTGGTCTTTTAATGTAAATCCGTGGACCGAGCGCCAAAACCAGACAACTTGATCAAACGTGATGTAGCTCGGTTTATAACCTAACCGAATGATTGAGCTTTGCAAGCAAATTAAAGATAGTAAACTAAGCTTTTAAATAATAAAGCACATATGTTAGATATTATGTTCCTAGAATCAAAATGGCGGACACAATCAGGGTACAAGTTGGGTTTTTTTTACCACCCCCGAATATACAATGGCAAAGAATGGGGCACTCGATCAAAGATTCTTCGCGCAAGTGAGTTTACACTATATTCCGTTACCGTCTATGGTAAATGAACAAAGGATTGATGGCTCCACACCGGCCGTGGTTAAAAATGAGGAGCATTAATTGATAAGCAGGAACGCAATCTACAGACTGTACCAATAAAAACGATACAATCAAACTAAAAATTATTAAAAAAATATAAAACTGGCATTTTTTGGCATGCAATGTGATGGACCCTAAGGCGGAGATATTGTCAGTGAACACAAAGGATAAAATACCACATGGGCCAGTTTCACTTGAATGTTCAAGAAACCAACGGTATAAGGCGTATAGCATCATTGTGGGATTAAACCCTTTTCAAACAAAAGAATATGTACAGAGCAGAGTGCAATGTATATCAGATTGAACTAATCAATATATTATTGTCAGTGAAAGCACCAGAAATATATGCTGTGGGTGAAATGAGGGACTCACTCTCAGGGGGACATAATCATGAAATTCATGGAAATTTGGGAATTGACTGCTGAAACTAATGTTAACAGTCTATAAGTCTGTTGAGGGACAAATTTGTGGACAATGCTCTAATTTGGAGGGACAAATTACCTTCCCCTATCCCCACTGCCTCCAGATGACAGGGGGAATATGATGAAGAAAGCAGTTTCAACAAAGAGCAATACAGGAAAGGATAGTTGGTGTTCAAAGGTATCAGTTTACTTTCAACAAGAGTGTTTTTATGGTTCTACCTCTGCTGAAACCTGAGTAAAGTTGAGACACCAAGACTGTTTGGAATTGATTTCACTGCTACATGTATTTATTACAATTGCGACATTATAAAGTTATAAATATTGTTATATCACAAAAGGCAGCACTTTATACCTACTTTATTTACTTTTCAATAAAGCTGTTTGAAGTTGCTTTTCAATGGCAACTTTGTTGTATCGGATATCCGACTGGCCCAACATGTTTTCAACTGTCCTCAGATATTAGCCATAATTCCGAACCAGACCCCCACATTACACCAACTTAAAATTCTCATGAAAGCTGGAACACTCCTAAAAAAAGAATCAGTAAAACTCCAGTTGAGATGAACTTAAATTTTTGGCCAAAAAATTAATCTTTGATTGTATAGTTTTTTTGGGGACATTCTGTAGGTGGTGGCGCCAGGTAATCCGAAATTGGGTCCTCATTGATTTAACTCGTAAAAGCGAAATTGTGATGAAAATTCTTATTATTTATATAGTATAATCAATATTTTCTTATTCCAAACCGGTTGGAGATGAAGAATCAACGCCACTCTAAGGTTTTTTCTGGATTATTTATGTATGATAACGGACTAGGACTAGATCGTATGTCACTCTTGACCGACCCACATTAAAGCGCTTGAGGCTAAATCTGTTTGTGGTTTGTGTCTATTTGCTGTAATCTATTGGGTTTCGTTTTGAGTTGCTATATTGAAAGTGACTTGAATCGCCATCGTCTAGAAAGAACGATTTGCAAAAATATACAACACACCTCATTTCAAAATAACCAGAATATATGGTTTCAAATTATTCCATTTTTTGGTAACTTTATTTTAGCAACTTAAAAACAATGCCGGACCTCTAAAAGGCATATATCAATAAAAACAGAAAAAAAGCGCAATCTTTTACGAATTGCCGACCGCTCTACATTCATATTTCTACAGGAGTTTTCTCTGCTGTGTCTACGTCCTTTAAAGCCGGTGTAGAGGTAATTATTGTCCGGCGTACTCATAGCCGTAACAATGTGAACAATAGGCAATCGATTCAGTTGACCTCTTCACGTACATCTATTGTCACTCTTTATTCCTTATCGTCTATGGAGCCCGGACTGTGCTCCCGCCCGGAACTATAGCTGCTTTCGCCTCGTCTTTAACGGGTAGACGTTTCATATAGAATTCCCATTGATGCAAATGAGTTATACGTCATGATTCCGTCCTGCGCTGTATGACGTTGCAGTATGCTTGACGGAATGAAGGCAATACTCATTTGCATCAATGGACCTTCTATATGAAACGTTCTACCTTGTTAAGGAGTACCCCGGGGGGGGGGGGGGTACCCAAGTGTGGTTTGAGTTGGGACGTGCCTCCGAGAGTCTGGAAGTAGGACCCATATCTATAACCAATCTTTGCCAAAAAGGGGACCCATAGCGATACCAGAGATTCAAATTTGTGGACCAAATTTTAACACAAATTTGCCAATTTTTCCTCAAAATTTTGGCATTTAAGCAAATTTTGAATATTTTGGCTTAGATTTAAGAAATGGACTAATTTTCCAAAAAAAATTTAAACATTTTAGCTTCCGATAAGAAAATTTGACTAGTTTCAACAAATTTGAGATATTTTGAAAAACAGACCCTTGCTATACACAATTGCATGAAAAAAAGGGCATTGCTATACCAAAGGCGAAAAAGTGAGACCGATGTCTGTGGCACGTCCCTGTATGGTCATTTGTGTTGAATACACCCCCCCCCCCCCCCCCCCGGAGTACCCAAGTCCTTGACGCTATTTGATTTGAACAGAATCTTCATGTTTTGTATTGGGCTAGATGATAACGGGCCTCGGATTAGAAACATTCTCGAAGTGCACGGAACACTTTGCGCTTTAGTTTGCTTTAATGATATGGTGATGTCAAATGGTCACCGTGAAACTCCTAGTATAAATAATGACTGTCATGATGGGATTTTTTTTTTGGGGGGGGGGGGTTACACTGGTCCCTTGAAATATGGACCCCCATCTCGATTGCGTGCCGCTGCAGAAAACATGGGCAATGCAGAGCTGGCTCACTTATCCAACTATATGCCAGTAACGACCAAGCGAGATAATTATGGATGTAGTTATTTATGTATTTAATGAGTTGTACGACGAGCTGACTTTTGCTAAATCCTCTGAGAGACAAGCCCCCCCGTCATACAAAATCTCGGAACGTTGCAAATTGCAAAGCTTGGCATTACAGGACGATCCAGAAATTCTCCCTCACATAAAACTTCTAGAATGACAAAGGCGAGTTTCGCCTTAATGTACATTTGAGCATAATAATAATAATAATAATAACTCTAAAATGATAGGGGAAAGTTTAAATATTCATTAGGTTATAATGAGCTATTATAGTTATTTAAATTAATATTAATGTCCTTTGTTATTCTAGTGGATTATCGTTCATTTTCATCAATTAATATTTTGTTATCAAAAACGGAATAAACCGCAATACCAAGGGAGGCATTAGGGGAAAATACACACAAAATATATTTCGAAATCTCTGAGTCAACCTTTAACGCAGCGGCCTCTAGGAGCTTCATATCGTTAAAAGGGCCAAAATAAAATTATATCATTCATTAAACGACTATAACAAATTCAGTAGATACAATTTTATGTTAAAAGTATCACTTCAATAACAGAAAAAGAATAACCAGAAGAAATTCAAAAGTATTATGAAGCCAGAGATAGAAGAAGTTATGGGATTCGGCATTTTTCGGAAATCTCTGGAAAAATTTGGATTTTTAAAAAAGCTTGCCAATTTCTTACATAAAAAAATACCAATTTTTTTCCCATGAAAATTGTTTTTCTAGTATCATTCTTAGCAAAATTATCCCCCTCCCCCAGAAAATTCTGAAAGGTAAATGGTGTTGAAAATATCGAAAATTGGCAGCCATCTTGAAAAACAACTATATGGCATAACTTGAAGAGTGTATAAGAAAGTTCAACGCAGTTTTCGATTTTTCATCCTCGCGTGAGGTTCCCTTTAAAGCGAATCTGATTTTGAGTTTGTGTTTTTATGGGAAAGTAGTTTGCCAAATTTGGTCTGCAAATACGTTTCCGAAATCCACTTTACACATAAAGAAATGCATAGAAAACCCTGTAAAACTCAGAGATTACGTAAGACTAATGTAGTTTTTCGGCTTCTTCGTGTGGGATTTTTCTTTGACAACAAAATCATAAGAATTGATTAAGTGCAATGTGGTTATTTTAAAAGAAGGCAATTTTCTCAGAACTTTGAAAGTGGATTTAGGCGGCTTTTGGAAATCAACTTTTCGTATGTACCCCCAGCTGCATCGGTGAGGTCTTGATCCATATGTCCATACCCTTATTTTACAGAAATAAAACAACTTGAGACAGCAACACTCTAAGAAAAAAAGTGCGAAAGAGGTTCTAAACTTGTCCTCTATATGGAATCCTGTGAGGTTCTTCAACGAACCAAAAATAGTTCTTTAACTGCTGTATAGCACCTTTTATGGTTTTGTTAGAAACCTTTTTGGGTTCTCAGATTTTTAAGAACCATTTTTGAGGGTTCCATTCTTGAAGGTTCTATATAGAAGACAAAAAAGGTTCTAAAGCCGTATTTTTTCTTAGCGTGTAAACCAGCGTCATGTTAAAACATTCAACCACCAAACATACAGAATGTGAAATGCAATCTTCCGTGGGCCTTTTGCCTATATCAAATGAACCATGGAAAAGGGTTATTCGGGTTTCATTTAATTGCCTTTATACAAACGAAATCCATAATTGAGTTCTCGAGCAAATGCCGCTACTGAGATTTGAACCAGGAATCCCTTGCTTTATTTGATATAACGATATTACATAGCTTCCTGTCATACGTGTGTTAAGCTGAACATACGTGGAAGGTAGCAAGTATGCTTACCACAATGCCACTTTCACGAGAAACAGTTCGATTGAAATAGCTTGAAAAGATAGCAGTCACATTGACCGAAGTGATATGATACTTGTAATACCCGCTTGCAGACTATAAGAGTGGACGAGACTTTTTCTTGTATAACAATATCACGATAGATTCTTGTCATGCTACGTGACACATGGATCAAAACTGTGCAATCAATCTGTATTATATAGGGATATCCTGGGGTATAACAGTGCAAGACAGAACATTTCACGATGTTTTAGTGAAATTAAAGGGGTGATCCTTAGTACAGCAGGGCAAACAATCGCCCTCGCTACCTGACAGTTTATTACGGGATTCGATTGTGAATCTTCTTACGTTAGGTTTAACAGTGCTCACACCCTTTTTAAAAAGGAAATGCAGTAAATCGCAACAAAACAGGCAAGAGTTTTTATGCACGCTCTTATGAATTCCGAAAAATGATTTTATTTACAAGGAATACAACTCGACGCTCTGCGCCCATGGCTATTATACATTCAAAAATTTGTTGAAGTATGGACTTAGCTCCAGATTCTATTTGCCACGCATGAGATCATAATCTTCACGTTTATCACATGTTTGTGAGCATATCGTCATGTTTATCACAAACCAAATGGGAATAATTTCATTATTTAATAACAGATCGTTACATCACATATCATTGAGAGTGTATCGCAGTAGCAAACATTGAGCACAGAAAATTAGAAAACCAGACAAGAGCACGCAGAACAAATTAAGGTTCCCGACGTAATTGCTGAATTAGTAAAAATGACGAAACCATGATATTGCCCACCAGTTTTGAATTATTAATTGAATTCGATTGAATACAAATGAACTTAACGGAAACAGATACGTCTCTAAGTCCCTTATAGAAAGCCCATATCGTAACGCCATTCGCGCGTGCAAAAATGAGAAGACAAATAACAATATAATTGAAATGCAAAGTCAAAGTGTGAATTGCAAGCATGGACGGACAAATTGAACAGTTTTTATTCACACAGGCTCATTATGTACATCTCGTTAATAATATCGTCGAACTATTTAACTTGCTTCTTCACGCCAAGAAGCCATTAAGTGGGTTCAGCGTGGCGTATAACCTGGTTAGTCCCTTGGCGCTACTTGTTCCCTTAAAATACAATAACCCTTTCTCACTGTGAAAAGCATATCTAAAGACATTTTCCCCTAATGCTCTCCATAAGACAATGAGAAAATATGTAAATCTTAATTGCAACTTGAATAAAGGTTTTAGTATACTGTGATACTACATCACTGCACCTGTGAGGTATATAATCAGGTACACAAGTAGTGACATTAACTATAGTTGTTAACGTTTTAACGTTTTTTTTTATATTTTTTTCTGTATTCAACCCAATTCTAGAGAAACTGCAGCAGTATGAACCCTCCGGTTACTCTCTAAATGGCTCTAAGTTTATTACAACACCATTTGCTGATGACTTTAATCTCATGACAACAAACAAGAAAACTCACCAACGGTTACTTAATGAAATTTCTGCATGGACCACGTCTATGAATCTCAAATTAAAACCAGCGAAATGTAAATCAATTTCGATTGTGAGTGGTAGACCTACCCCAATTGAGTTTAGGTTGGGGGAGTACAATGTGAGCTCTATTAAAGATGACCAACACAAATTTCTCGGGTCCCATCTCTCCTTCTTAGGTAAGCAGGAAGATGTGTATGATCATGTCAAGGAACATTTTACAACTCGACTTAAAAACGTATTGACAAGCTTCTTGTCAGAGGAGAGTTTAAAATCAAGATCTACAAAAACTATCTCCTACCGTCATGTCGCTTTATTCTCACTGTCCATGACTTGACTAGGACACATCTTCTTGCTCTAGACTCAATTGTACATAAATACTTAAAAAGCTGGTCTGGTCTAGCACATTCAGCTGCTACAGAAATTTTTCATATCCCTCATTTGTTGGACATCAAGTCGGTCCATCAGCTTTATCTTGAGGCCCACACCGCAGCCCATTTGTCATCTAGGAGTAAAGCCGACCACAAAGTTAATGTCGCGCTTGACTCCCGTCTCGAAAGAGAGGGAAACTGGACTAGAAAATTTTCCACCATTATTTATTGCCAAAATGCAGTTGATGAAGCTCGCCATTCCAACCCTGATGCATCTCAAAATCAGCTGAAGACCGCCCTGGTTAAATCCATCAAAACTGAGGTTACTGAAACCTGGTTTAACCACCTTAAAAATCTTGTGGTCCAAGGTAACATGTTTCTTGTTTCCCTTCAGGAGAAATCTGACCACCTTTGGAAATCATATATTCACAATCTCCCTAAGGGCATCATGACATTTATGCTAAATTCTTTTGTTGATACCTTACCAACCAAAAACAATCTTAGTCGCTGGGGAAAAAGAAACAACTCAAATTGCTCTTTGTGTGGTAATAAAGATACTCTCCTGCATGTCCTCAACAGTTGTAAAATTATGCTTGATCAAGGCCGTTATACTTGGCGTCATAACTCTGTTCTTCGCAAGATCATAGATGCTCTTAAAGATATCAAAGACCAATCTTGGAAAATGTACTGCGATCTCTCTGATGCCGCTAAAACAGCAGGCACCACCATCCCACCTGAAACTCTTCATACACAGCAGATACCCGACCTTGTGTTCATCAACGAGGGCTCCAAATCCATCAACATTGTTGAACTTAGTATTCCTTTTGAGCAAAACATCCACAAAACGCATGAGTACAAAGAAAACAAATATGCTAGTCTCGTCAATGATCTGCAAGAACAGGGTTATGGCACAAACCTATTTTGTGTTGAAATTGGGAGCAGGGGTCTCATTTCCAATTCAAACAAGCTTGCTTTAGATTCAATTTTCCGTTCCGTTTCAAAGAAAAACAAAACACCGAAGCAGGTCTTCAAGTTTTTAAAAGATATAAGCAAATGTGCAATAATTCATTCTTACTCAATTTTCTACTCCAAATATGATAACGACTGGTCTTTATAAACTGCTTTTTCCTATATAAATTGTACAATATTCAGGGCTGGTCCCCAACTCTTTTGATACTATGTTTTATTTAACGTTGTCATCTCAGGTTTTAATGTCATTTAAATGTTAAACTTTTTTATTGTGCTTGTACTGTTGATGCTTGCGGAAAACTGAGTTTGGTTTTACCAACTTAGTTCTCTTGTTCTGGATATATATCGTCGGCTGAATGCAAGACCAACGTAAGTGCAGTTTGACTCATTTTGCAGGAAGAACATTTTTGTGTTTCTATTGGATTTTATAGGTGGTTTGTCCATAACTATAGCAGGTATTACAATATGAAGTGTATTTGTATGATATAAACGTAATTAAATATTTATTTACAAAAGAAGAGAACGTAAGTGAAATCAGTATTTTCTAGTTAGTGCAAGACCAACGTTAATGCCACTTACGTTGGTCTTGCACTTAAAAAATGTTTCATGCAAGACCAACGTAAGTGCCACTTACGTTGGTCTTGCACTGAAAAGGTGCCAAATGTTTAATGCAAGACCAACGTAAGTGCCACTTACGTTGGTCTTGCACTGAAAAAATGTTTATTGCAAGACCAACGTAAGTGCCACTTACGTTGGTCTTGCACTGAAAAGGGGCAAATATGTTCAATGCAAGACCAACGTAAGTGCCACTTACGTTGGTCTTGCACTGAAAACGGGCAAAATTTCTCAATGCAAGACCAACGTAAGTGGCACTCACGTTGGTCTTGCACTGAAAAGGGGCAAAATTGCTCAATGCAAGACCAACGTAAGTGCCACTTACGTTGGTCTTGCATTAAGCGGAAAAAGCAAATTGCACGTACGTTATCTTCATTTTCTAATTAAAACTTTTTTAAACACGTACATATCTTCACACATAGTTTAAATTATGCGCGAATATCTTTTCAAAATTCACCAAAAACTCAATTTCGACAAAAATGTCACTTACGTTGGTCTTGCATTCAGCCGACGATATGTTTTCTTTTCAATTTTGCTGTATAATTTGTTGTGAATAAAGATTGAAATGATGAAATAAAAAATAATAATATATTAAAGACATTACCGGTGACTCTACCGGAAGTAGTAAATATTTTGGTATCGGATGAAAACTGGATTCCCCCCCCCCCATTTACCCTGTGAAAACTTAGCATTTAAAGATGTTTGGTTTGGAAATTATGAGCAAAATGTCCCCCATTTTGGTCGACCCAATATTAATTTTAAAAAGTACTCCATGGGCTCACATTAATACGTTTTTGGATTTCACATCAAAAGAGATTGAAAGATCGGTGGGAAATTTTACAGAAAGGGGTTTTGAGGTAAAAAAAATCATCCAAAATTAAAATTTGAGAAGCACAATGCAAAAGCAAGTAATTCATGGTAAGAGAATGGGCCATAACTGCCCAAACACAAAGTGATCTCTTATCCGGTGACATTTATTCAGCAGACGACGGAAGTGGAGTTTAACACAAGAAAACACACGACATGCACCCTGTTTGACCGGTCTGCGACGTCCTTTGTGGTTTTAATAACAATGAGAATAGTCTATGATATTCAAGTAATAGGTACATTTGGTTAAAGTTATGGGAACTTAAAATTAGCATAGGTGTATTTAGCCTCTTTATTAATGTCCCTGTTTTGGGGTGTGTTATTTTTATGTGTAAAATATATCTCTATTCCTCCAATTGTCTAGACTATCATGTTACGAGGAAATTGAAGAAATTTCATATTTTGTGAAATGTGCAAGTGCCGCCAAATGAGCAAGTGCCTGCACAGCAGTAAACTCAAACATCACTCACAGAAGTGAGGCACTTCCATGTGTGTGCGCGCTATAAAGCACGGATAATATTATATAGCGAGGCGGCATAGCTAAACTATCGTGCACTTGTGATAAAAGCATTGAAAATTTGGCACAGATGTAGAGAAGAAAAGGAATACGAAAGATTAAGATCATGAGCCATCGCAAATTTGCACCCCCGTCGGTCATTTTCCAAGATTGCGCCGCCAAACTGACAAGTTAAGGCATATTTTTGCTAATATTTCACCACCTGCATTTTACTTATGCCTATACTTAGTAATTAAAAACTATGCTAAATGCATGTTACATGTGATCGGCCATCACAGGCCTGCAATATGTGGCAATTCGGCCCATCTTTCAAAGATGGCCGCCGAAATGACCATTTTAGGCGTATTTTGCTAAATATCAACACCCAAACTTTTACTACTATCTAAAACCCTGACATTAAAAACCATTGCTAGATATCTGCTACATTGATCGTCTAATAATTTAAATAAGGTTACATGTATTTCAGTTTATATTAAAGGCGTGTTAATTAATTTGATAATAAAACTTTGTCATTTTTGCAATCATAATTTTAAATTTGATGATAATCATAAATCATATATTGTATAGGCCACAAAAGCCATTAATTAAGTGATGAACCTCAAACTAAATTACCCCAAAAAAGAAATATATCTTATATATAAAACCTGATATAACATTGGTAATAATACAGAATCACCGAATTGTTTCTTAAACAACAAATTAAGGAGGAAATCCATGGCCCTGTATGGAATCAAAGCCATCTCGACTACTTGCCGGAATATAGTTGACGTTCATTCAACATTATCACCTACAAAATTGTTGTAAAACTAGTATATCACTTTAAACAAGTCGGGATAATTTTATACCATCGGGAATCAAGACCCAAGTAATGAATAAAACATATAGCTACTTTATGCACCTGGTAATTTCTTTTTTATTTAGTTACTTATTAAGTGCGTGATTAGGAGTTGTCATGATTCAGTATGAGCTACCACGTAACAAAAAAAAAAATCTTCCCAGTTACAAATGCTAGTCACAGTTCAGTTCGGGAATCTACTATAGACAGAAAATTGTACTAGCTAAGACACAACACCATAGTGGTGGAGCCTGAAGCCAGGTCGTTCATTTTTTCTGGAGAAAACCCTGGCGGGAGGGGAAATGGAAGAGAGAGTGGCACCGAAACGTCCGAAAATTATGAACTTACCCACAGACAATGCGTGCAATTCGAAGGCGCGACGGCCTGACACCATTGCCAGTAGGAAATAGTTTCAGATGAACGGCAGCCAGACGGGCGGAGCCCATCGGCCCGTACGGCACGCCAGTCAAACTCTGTAAGGCGGTTGGCAAATCCCCCAGAGGCATCACATATTCTATATACTTATGCCAATTAAATTATACTGTATATATTATTTGATATTATAATAAGAGCATTTATAAAGTCTATGATAATTACTGATACATTATGCTGATGTGGGATTAAAAAAAAACAAAAAAAAAAAAATAAATAAAATAAATAGGAATAAGAATACCTGGCCTTCAAAGGCAGCTGGTGTTAAACATGCCAAGTAGAACAGCGACCGCCCCGGTTCAAGGATTCATCACCTTCAAGAACAGCCCCAGGGACCGTCATCAGTTGAATAGAATTGAACCCGCCGACCTGTAATTCTTGATTTTTCGTGTCTAGGCCACTACTGAATAAGAATTCAGGAAGCTGCGAGCTTGTGAACAGAGGCAGTGGCCGGACATTTTTTTTTTTTTAGTCCTGCACCACTAGCGAAGACCCGCACCGTACAAAAATAAGTACGTGTGTGCGACCTTCGCATCCTGGCCGCCAGATTGGCAGCATCACGAGAAAGGCCCTGCGTCTGGAAGCATTTCATGACAGCGGCCACGCTGTCACAGAAAGCGTCGCCAGACTCATCTGGACATCCGCAGTTGAATCCCACAGGACATGATAGTCCCCCGGCGGGAGCGGGGAGCGGTGTCCTGCAAGCAGGTTCACCACGGACGAAACCACGGCCTTACGAGGCCAGAAGGGGGCCACGCAGTCGACCCTTCCCACCATGTCTACCACTCGTGGGATAGTGGTATCGGGGGAAGGCGAAAAAGCCCTTCATCCCCGACCCGTCCAGAGAGAGAAGAGAGAGGAGTTCGCGTCCCAGGAGCAGTACGGACAAACGCGGTCAGAAAGCTTGGCATATTCTGGCGGTGCGAACAGTCTATCGCGGGCGATCGACATCCGACTATCTGACGCGCTAACCGCTCTGGAGAAGGGACCACACCACAAACGTGTTCCCGCCCCTGGAGGCTATCCGCAGTGACATTGTAATGTAATTTGTAATTGCAGAGATATGTTGGAAAGGCGTTAAACGTGATCTCCCCTCTCGTATTCAACCACTCGATTAGTTTTGGTCTCGTGTTGAGCAAAGAGTGGGGTCTCGTTTCCACCCCCGGCCGGTTTTAGCGCACCACGTGGGGTTTCGGACATGATTACCCTTGCATTGCAAACCGCCACCAAGTCCCTGTAAATGAGCCAAGAATGAATTCATTGCAAGCAATTCCAGGACATTGATGTGATCCGTGGCCGACCAGTGGCCCGAAACAGTCTCGTCCCGAAGGTGACCGCCCCAGCCCAGAGCCCAAGACCCGACTCTCTGTGGTCAGGATCAGGCTGAGCTGGGATGGAGGGAACTTCACGCCCCGGAGGAGATTTCTGGGCAACCTCCACCAGGATATAGCGTCCCTCACGATCGCAGTCTCGGAAATCAGTTTGGTCTACGCTGCCCGTGGACGGGCGATAGTGGCGGGCGAAGGTACATGCTTGATTGGCGCATACATGTCGACAGTAAGGCACTAGTCCACAAGTGCTGGCCATGAGTTCCCAAAACCTTGAGCCAAGCCACGCACGAGCTTTGCTGGGTCCCCGAAGGCCGTAGCGCATTGACTTACATTGGCACAACGCTCCCCTCGTTTGTAATACAATGACCATTGACAGATCCATCTGCGCTCCCAGGAAAACTGAGAACTGGCTCGGCTCGAATTGGATTTTCGATAGTCACGATGACCCCCAACTTCGTGACCTCCTGCCCACCCCGCTTGGTGTGGCGAGAGGGCGAGGGTCCCTCGACGGGCTGTAGATCAACATCGTCCAGAGTATTACAAAGGTTATCCCCTGCCGTCTGAGAAAACCAGCCCACGGCCTTGACGCACACTAGTGAAGACTCGCGCGGCCGTGGGACAGGCGGAACGGAGACAAGCGTAACTGGTAGCGCTTATTGTTCTATCTGGAATCGGTAACTAGACTTGATTCTCCCGTTCGAGTGGGATTGTGGAGGTATTCTTCCTTGAGAATCCAGAGACAATTTCCCAACGGTTTTTGGTTGGGCAACGGAGAGCATGGGCCCAATGTCCTCCCTCCATCCGAATTTTTTTCGGTTTGATGAGGACGTTGAAGTGGCTTCAGATTGAGTATCGACCGTCATTTTCCCATCTTTTTTTTGGAACTAGGAGAATCGCTCGGCCAAAATCCCCTTCGAAAATCGGGGGGATGGGAACGATTTGCCACTCCTTTCGCGTCGAAGGTCCGCTATTTCTTGAAGCTGACCTGCCGCTTGGATCTGTGGGGAGCCGTGTGACCCTCTTGACAGAATGATGGGGAGGAGGAGCTGTGAATTCAAGACGGTAACCGTCGGACGGAGACCACACTCCTCACGCAGTAGAGGGATTTTTTGCGATAGGCGCACAGTCCGTGTGTGTGTTCCAGTTTTGGGTTAGGTTTCGTTTTTCATTCCTTGTTCGAGATTTTAAGAGGTCCGATTTTAACGCGACTTGGGTTGAGGTGCAATAGGGATTTTTATTTATAATGTTCCACGGTCAAATTTCATGGACAAGTCAAAAGTCCCGGAGGTCATGTTCGAGGCTGTCATCTTGCCGGGGGAAGACCAATTTACTTTCTGTTTTGACAAGTTGTGAACAGTTTTGTAAACGGAGATGCACAACTTCCCATGGAGTTGGTACAAGGGGCTAGTCCGGTGCTTCCCCTCACCCTCCCTTTGGTCGAGTGGATTAATCAGATAGCCCTAACCAAACGTACACACTTTAATCAATCTTGCGCTTTGAAATGGAGATCAAAATACTTCAATATATTCTGTACTTACAAAGATATATAAGAAAACGAAAGTTGTTACGAAAAGTGTGACCCTCTACCCCGTTTTGATATGGGCGTTCCAAAACGATTACTCATATTGGTTGACAATTTTAATATGGCTTTACAGCTAAAACATGCAGTATGTTTTATTTTCTTGAGTAATAACTGTGACGGTTACTTAGCAACACCCAAAATATTTATTTGAAAGCAGTTTTACATATCTGTATTAATATCTTTAAATAACCCAATAAAATGCTTGTGGCGGCCATTTTGAAAGATGATGTTTGATTTAAAAATTATCCATTATATCCATTAAACCTTGTTGTCAATTAAAATGTCCTCTTAATATTTCAGACCATTTAAAATAGCATTTTAGCATCATGTCACAACAGCATTTGAATAAACGTTGATTAAAACAGTGAAAAGCAAATTTTGGCGGCCATTTTGAAAGATGGCGGCCAACCCGTCAGGGGTAAAATTGAAGTGGCTCATGAAGTCTCAATATTTTAATTATATCTATCGTACTTAATGTACAAAATCCCGTGCCTTTTATCACACTAACTGCCACCTATTGTTAACGTATATTTTATTTAGGCCGCTTAGCTAATACAGGGCAAACGTAGTATAGAGGTTAGACATATTGAAATATTTAAGGGATCATTGTGCGGGCGGAAAGGTATGTGTCTAACTTTATAGATGCAGTTGGGCATGTAATAACGTTTCCATCTAAAAATAAACACTTCTCAGATCAGAGTCTATTACTGAGTAGTTAAATATCCCGCCACCACATACCATCTGAGATCGGCCACTCCATCTGCTTTCTCAGAACTGCAACCCACGTTATCGTATCAAGGGATTCATCATTTCTTTCCTTAAATTCTTTTGCACTTTCATCAGTTGTTAAACAAACTTATATTATTTGCTGCATTTCAACAAGAACCATCTTCATATGTAAAAGTTTTGTTTGTCAGTTACATACGGTATTTTACTAAAATCCTCTCCCTGGAGAAAGGGAAGTGATAAATGGAGAAAAGCAAAGAGAAGGGTCAGGCTTTAGGTGGGGATTCGGTCCGGCAGTCCCCCAGTACGGTGCCTCTCCGAGGCTTTACAACCACAAGAATTAAAAAGCCGCCAGACGAGCGTTCAGTTGCCGAATTTCACAACGTGTTGCAGTTTCGGCCAATCAGAACTGATACAAATTCCTGTGAGTGTTTAAAGGCTCACAACGCGTTGCAAAATAAATATGCAACGCGTTGTGGAATCTACAACGCGGTTGCGGGCCTTGCGAGCTCACAACGCGGTGTTTAGGTTCCACGACGCTTTGTGAAGGGGCCACAAGTCTGGCAATTCATACGTAATAATGTATTGCCGCAAGCGGTGTAGGGAAAGTTACAACGCTTTGGCCAAACCGGTACAACGCTTTGCGTGATACAACCACAACGCGTAGCACAGCGCGTTTGTGGAATCTTACGTTTTGCTAGATACTGTCGCAACGCGTTGTAAGTTTATTCTTTTGTTTTAAATACATCACCACCGAAATTTAGCATTCTATTGGCCGACTGCCGCAACACGTGGGGAGTCAAACACGCTTGTGGGAATTTCCACAACGCGATTTCATAAGGCGTTGCATTGACGGGCGAATGAGACTGTTGACTTTGTGTAACTTTTTTTTTTCTTAAAAAGATCCCAGCCGTTGCAAAGTATCTGACAACGTGTTACGGGCCTACACACGCATTGCGGGCAATAAGTTTAGATCGAAACACCCCACAGTATACCACCACCGACTGCACCGCATTGGTTTACGCAAAAGACGTCGCAATTATTAAAAAAAAAAACGCGCTTTCACAGGGCTTAAAGGTGCACCGAGAGATTTTCGTCATAGCCGGTTTCTCCCTAAAAATCTTTTTTAGGACTGTTTTTTGCACTGTTGTAAATTTTCCATCACAAACTATCCGCATCTGAAAGGATTAACTTAAACATGTATTCCTTCTTTGTTATACACAATTGGATTTCGATTTTCGTATAGGAGGCAAATACAAAATTCAGCCAAATGTTTTTCATATGAAATATAAACAAATCAAAATCAAAACCTTTTCTTCCTCTTTTAACCTAAAAGGCCCGGGGGATGGCGGATGTCGACAATTTCTCATTTTATCGTATCTCACTTTTTTTATTGTTCACAGTCCGAAACTACATGACCTTTTTCTTTTGAGCCTTGCGCTCGGTTAAGAACCATTTTCAACAAAATCGAACCTACGGTTATGACGGCGTTGCTAATCGCGCACTGCGTGCGAAGGAAGCTATTTCCCATTGAATTACCGAACAGCAGAAATCCAGTTTTTTTTTTTGGGTAAGGATACAGTTTTATACTATGTTTTAAGTCTTATTTGTTGATTTATTTTGTATTAAGAGCATGTGTTGCGCCTATTTTGACACACATCATGGAAAAAATCAAACTTTTGCTTGAAAACATGGCGTAAACCTGAATTTTGCGATTTTTAAAGATTTTTTTCGCATTTTTTTGCATGACGTCATGTTGACGTCACTGTGACTCAGATACATACGGGCCTGCTTACTCACCAACGCGTTGAGCCATACGGTATAAAACCCTATGGCTTGTGCGCTTCCATCATGTTGAATGCTCGCAACATAACCTTTGCCGGGGCAACGCGTTTGAGAACGTCTGGATTTACGTCTGAGTTTCAGGAACGGACCCCCATGCTCGTAACGGGCGTGGCAATATAGGGCGTTGTGAAACGCCACAATACGTTTGCCGAATTTCACACGCGTTTGCTGTGTCTGCCAATCAAATGTGATTTATGTTACGTTTTCTTAAATAGACACACTACGCCATTGCAAATTTTTGACAACGCGTTGTGAGCCTCCACAACGCCTTGTGAACCTGACAAAGCGTAATTGTGAAGGCTCAACAAGGCCATAAGGTCCTACGTATTGGTCGCCATACGCTCGAAACGTGTTGTCGCAAAAGACATGGACCCACTTTCTTGACCATAACGAGTTCAAAGGATGTGTCTTCATTAGGCTATAGTCAATCAAAAAATCTTCTTCAAATCATAAAACAAACTTTGAGCCTTCACAAACTCACGTTTCCGCAATCTACATTTGTTCTATGCAAATCGGACACTTGTAATACATACAACCGCTGTTTTAATGGGGAACCATCAATATAGTATATTAGATAGGGCGTTGGATTAGTTAATGATCACTCCACTGACAACATCAATGGATGTTTCTCATGCAACTTGGTATGCAAGTGCTAGACTCTATACCACTTAAGAACCCGCGTTACCCTTAAATTGGAACAAGCACCTTTACGCGTTAATGTTTTGATCGACACTCATGTTCCGGTGAGTAGAATAATTTTGTATAACATGGATAACTGTTAGTTAAATTGTTACTTCTTAGTTATTCCGATCTAGTCTCCATCCATTTTCTGTAAAGTGTTGTATTAAAAAGTTCACTTTAGCTTACTTTTTATATTATTATTCGCCAATGTAACCAAAGTAAGTTATGTTTTACAGCAAAAGTAACTGTCTGTTTAAAAGCAGAACGCTTAACCATCATTACATAAGTGTGTGGGATCAATTCAAATGTATGCACTGGGATTAACCTTTCTAGGTATAATTCTGTATCACATCAAATGATCTAAATGGTCCGCTAACGTGTAATGAGTCTCGTTTCACTTCATTAGCTGATATGTTGCGGTCTTTATTGATTACTTTATTGTGTTGATTTATTTTGAGGTTGGTAGGTCGACTTATCCAATTGAATACTCTATTTGAAGGGTGGAGTATTAGGTACATTAACGTCAAATTGTGTCGAAGAAATTGCGTTTAGTTGGTTGTAATGGCTGATTGTCACGAAGTATGTTTGTTAATTTTAGTTAAAGGGGATGACCTGATTTAGTTGCATAACATTTCATCATAAGATAGAATTAAAGTTTCACATCGATGCTTTAGTAGAGTCAATAAAATGCGTACAGATCCAGATAGGCGATTAGACTATTCCATCTCCTCTGAGAGGAGGCGAATCTGTCGTCATTAGTGCTGAAAATGAATGCATCTGCATCGTGGAAGCCACATCTTACAAACGAATGGCCATGACTGGGAAAAAATGCCTATTTTTCAAATATGGTACTCTTTGAAATTGGCAGTAGGCGCTAATTCACGTACATCTATTCTTCTTCACTGGATGTTTAGTCGCCATATTCTGCTAACTTAATGACAATCTACTCAATTGGTTGCCCCTTAATTTGACCCACTATTAACATATGTCAGGTGATTGGTAAATTGGGATAAGAATTTCAATTTACCCCATTTCTTAATACGTTTTGTCAAATTACATAATAGATTATAAGCATTGCAAATAAAATATGGCTTGTCATACCTACGACATTATTGTACGGCCAAATTGAACCTGTGGTCAAACGATATCAAATTGTTAACTCTCCCCGTGGGTGTTTTTCTAAAATCACAGGATACATATAACTGATATTAATATCTGAATTCTAAGAAATATGGAATGTTTCATCGACTAGTGACTGTCAGGACAAATAATTTTTTAGTTGGTGTTAAAAACATATTTTGTTCATAACAGGATATCGATTATTATAAAAATATGGTTGTATCATCAAATGTTTGTGATCTGAATAAAAATAAAATTCTGCCTCTCACAGTTGGCATTTTTTTAAATCAATTACATATAACTTATATTTATAAGAAAATGAGTTTGTTTCAATCGGACTATGAGGAAGAATTACCTTTGTGCAAAATAATATTTTCTTTTATTACCGGATATCGAGTATTACAAATAGTTGTATAGATCGATCGAACAAATTGAATTCCAAAATGTCCGGTGAATACGGAAAGAAATTAAAAACACTTTGAACTTTTGAAAAATACTGTTTCTCCAAACTGTTAATGTTACCGACCATAGGTCTTTTGGGTACAAAATACCGTGTTTTGTTGATCAAATTATTATCGGTAAAATTTCAATTTGAATAGGCTGACTAAATCAAGTTTATACAGCGGACCTCTACCCATACGTTCATTGTGAAGTTTGCAGTATCCGATGTAATGCCGTCGTAAAATTTACATTGCATAAATATCATATGAGCCCGTAGTATTTTAAAATGGTTAAAATAGAATGTGTACGCGTGTTTATATTTATATTTTATACTATAAAATACCACAAGTCATGAACACATAAATAGTACCCATCATACCAAGATTTACAAAAAAATGCAAGGTAACAACCACACAATCAGGGGCGGATCCAGCCCCTGACTGGAGGGGGGGGGGTGCCAAGAAAGTCAAGAGAGATGGGATAGATGGCTGCATAGCAGACGCGATCGGGGCGGATGCGGGAGAGGTGTGTTACCCCCCCCCCCCCCTCCGCGCGAAGCGCGGAAGCTCTGCCAATTTTCTTCATAAAATCAAGCTTCTTCCATTAGTTGAGGGGTTAATGTCTATCACTTTTTTCAGCTTATGGCATGGACATAAGCTACTTGAAGTTAAAATCATAACTACAATTTAGAAGAAATAAAAGTTATTGAAAGAGATCTTTTTGCACTATCTCGATCAGGTGATAATTTACTTTTTGAAAAGTTTACCATGGTGTTTACAATTAATTATCTGATCTATTAAATTAATTGATTCAGCACTGATCACGTTGAAGTGACTTGCAAATTACTCTGTGAAGCAATAGGTCATAAAGATTGTCCCAATATCAGACAAAAATGATGGAACTGAAAACCCCCAGGGGGGGGATTAACGGTATAAACGGGGTACACAAATGGAATCAGCTTCAAAATCTATCACAATTGCCGCATTTCGTCACCAAAGTCCTTCATTTTTTCAGCATAGCTAATAGAAAATAGCCAATTACGACAACATCAAACTTTGTCAAGGTCGGGTTTTTTTTTATTCCTTCATGCACGTTTGTTTTTGATAACACGTAATAAACATTGGCAAATTTCCGAAATTCAGCCCCATAGAGGTCGCGTCTATACATATAAAAAAATGTTAGAATTGTAAAATGTAATTAATGTCTTCCACTGAAAGAGCCGTCTTTTGCATACCACGGGTTATACAAAAATTTTTAATATCTTAGGGCAAAATGTAGATCCCTTAGAGAAAAGTATTTCAAGGTATATGCTCTTTTATTAATCATTGAAAATGTTCTGATTTCGGTCCCAGAGTATCGTGTTGAGATAAACATCTTTAGATTCTTTTTTTGTAACAATACTGAAAAACATACACCTTAAAAAATCTCAAAGAAGCATTTAAATTTTAATACACTCGGGAAAAAAAATGCAACGTAAGAACTTTTTGGTCCGATAATGTATGAACCTTCCAAAGGGAACACTCCAAATGGGTCTAATAATTGAGAACACAAATGTTCCTAAACCGAACCATTGAAAGGCTACAGGAAGTTAAAAAGAACTCGTTTTGGTTCCTTGAAGAACCTTAAGGGTTCCATAGCGGACAAGTGTTTAGAACCTCTTCACACTTTTTTTCTGCAAAGTGATGCAGAAGTAGGGCCCTGCACTCCTGATTCTGACCCAAATTGTTTATTAAGCCACTCATCAACTTGGCAACTGCCTGGATCTCCGCTCCAAAATCTTTTTCTCCAGTCTCCATTGATCCTTGATTGGAACATCAGACCACATACCTTGCAAAAACGATTCTTAACACATAAAGGCCTCACCATTATCTGATGCGACTCCACCAAGGAATGTTTTCTGCACTATACAAAAAAAGGCTGACGTGGAAGGGACTGAGGAACTATCTTGCAGCAACTCCGTGGATGAGATGCCCTGATAAATCACTGTGAGAATGTCAACCAATTACCATCAGTGATGCATGAAAGATTCCTTCCAAAAAGGTGATCAAGGGCATTTTATCTTATCCAAAATGGTGGAACAAAGGCTGCAACAAAGCTCTGAAGAAGAAGATCCAGTGCCTGGGAGAAGGTGGAAATCTCTTGGTCCTCTCAAGCTCCCTAAATTACAAACAGGCTAAAAACGAGTAGGCATCTGTTTTTAGGAAAGCTGCTTCCACTCACAAGCTCGAGTCAGAGATAAAATGACAGACGAGCTCCAGACTGGATTTAAGTTCTTGGTGGTGGATGGCTCGTAACCTAATGGGAAAAGGAAGGAAGTCTGAATACCAGTCCTTAATAAGGCAACTCTACATACCTTAGCTGCCGAGGGCAAAAGCTGTCTCCAGCATTCCCGGAGAAACTACTACCTTAAGCTGTGGCGATGCAAGATGGTGTTCTGACCAAGGAAGGTAAAGAAACAACTGTGGAATAGTAACAAAGGCCTCCGGACCAGATGGCTCCCAGGCCATCGTTGAGAAAGAAATGCTGACCCAGAACTGGGGTCACTGGCCATCTGTCCAAACAGACAGTATGGCTTTAGGTCTGGCCATTCTAAATCTGATGCCTTGACCTATGTTGCCACACTGTCACTTAATTCCATCAATGAAGAGAGGAAGCTATAGATTGTAGTCTTGATATCAGCAACGCATATGACAGAGTGTGGCATCCTGGTCTTACTGGTCAAGCTTTCCTGTCTTAGGATTTGCACAGATAAGTTACGGAAGTGCCTGATGAAAGGGACTAAACTGAGGGACCGCTCCCTCAGAGTATCCTACACAGGATGGTATCAGCAAAGAAGGTCGAGCAATGCAGGTGACAAACAGGCCTCCCAATCCTCGGCCCTCTTCTTTTATTATATTCATTGACAAACAATCACAAGAAGAATCCTGACTTCCATCCCTCCTCTACGCAGACGGTGTCACACTCATGACCTTGATAGGGTCAAAAGAGGAAAGAATCCAGCAGCTGCCCTCTCAACAAAGACCTGCAGGAAATCGGGTCTTGGGCAACTTCATGGAATATACTTTTCGGTGCTGTCAAGTGTAAAACTGTAAAACATATCAAACAAGGAAAGGATTGTTTGCCAATCGGCCATCCAAGTCTCCACTTCTTTGGGTTCAAGCTCTAGAGGAGTCGACAGGGTCGATCTACTTGATAGCTCCATCAGTAATGACCTGTCCTGGTCTCTGTGGATTACCAAACTGGCCTTACTACAACTGCGTCAGCGACAAGGATTGCTCCTCGAGGTGCACCCCTATTTGAGACAATGATAGGGCTGTTAATATTAATCTTATTCAGAGGGCGGGGTTTTGTAAGCAAACACGCAATATCATTGGTTGTTGCAATCTATATGAGACGATATTAGATAGTGCTCGTCGCGCAAGTGTTTACGCGCTAGTGTATACGCATTAAGCGTGGCACGCAGGGTAGTACGGGTTGGTCATTTTTACAGCGGGGGAATATTTTTGTTTTTTAAACTAATGTTATTGAAATAAAACTATTTTCGGTGATTTAAACCAACCAAAAACTAAATAAGAATGAGAATTAAAAGATAGGATTGTTGTTTTGCTTATCTAATATCGTGTCATTATTGGATAGGCAGTCCACTATTTTTACGTAGTATCCACTTACTCAAAATATTTGAACTGCCCATCCAATATGACACGATATGAGATAGCAAAACACAAATTTTATCTTTTATTCTCTAAATCCATGGTGCGATCCAACATGGAATATGCTAAGCTCAGCATAGTGTGAAGCAACACCCACGCACTTAACTATCCAAACTCAGATGCAATCCAGAGATTTGCCATTTGCATCATTGGTATCCCGAGAGTGAGCTCACCAATCATCACATCCAACCATTTGGTCATCGCAGGCAGGTTTAGAATTGTCATCTTTTCCACCGCATGTTTTTATGGCAAGCACCAGATATCTCAAGCCAGTGACTTACGCTGATTTCAGTTGATTCTCACCTTAGGACACTAGCCCTTGCTGTGAAAGTCCAAGGTCAACTTGGCCTCCCACAGAAGATCATTTCTACCATCTCTGTAGGCTTATGGAATGCCATTCCTGCTCTCGTAGCATCAAATCGGACTTGCAGACTAGTTTTCAAAAGGGAGTAATCGCTTCTTGACGACATCCGTCAGCGTTTCTAATAGGGACAACTGCTGGTATGCCGGAATTAGCTTGACATTTTAAAAAAAAAAAAGTATTGCAAGTCAGTGCTGACCACCTAAAGGATCTAAAAGTGACATAAGAAATCCATATGAAAAGGTTTTTGACAAAAGCATATTGAAACAAGGTCGGCATCGCTGTCGCATTTTGTAAATAGGCCAAAGATTACAAGGGCGGTCACCGCCCGTGTGGATCCGTGGGTACCTGTGGTTCGGTGGGTTGTGACTGGTTGGTACTTTGAAGCCCGTTTGGGGATGCGGACCCTGAAGGGAATGACTCATTGGTAACGATACAATGGAATTAAAGAATGGTCCTTTAATTTTGTACTGAGGGAATGGTCTGTTATTTAATGTATTTGGTTAAATGATTAAATTAATGAATATCCTTTACACTGCCTGGACCCATGAGACTGGATTAATGGGTGCTGAAATTGATAGCTGGCTTTATGCATATTTACACGCTAATGTATTTTTTGGATTTTGATTATATATATATATATTGCCTTTAACATGCCATGGACCCATTGGTAGATATGCTTCACACTCGGGGCCCAAGGGCAGCCCTTGTACAAAAATGGGTGATTTTTGGGTGATTTTTAATAGCTACTACATGTTGTCTACGGATAATTTCTCCAAATGGTGACTATTGTGTCCAAATATATGATATTATCACTAAGGAACCAAATTTGTATTTGAATAAAAATGCAAGTAAAAAAAACTATGTCGCGGTCATTGGACCGCTAGTGTCATCTGCCGTCGC